>WNWK01057364.1:0-10759 GCA_009830355.1 Cherax destructor
TTAGGCTTACGTTGGTATTGGTCACACACTCCTGGTTCAGCGAAATCCGCCTTTACTGGATGCTGTTTTAAAGGCGGTAGGCAGAAGATACAGGAGAATAGCAGGGGTAACGGAGCGCGCACATTCACCTCTCTTCACATAGTCAATATGGGTGAAAGTCTCAAGCAGGTGATACAGTGCCTCTCAAGGTCACTGACTGAGCCAGACTTCTCAATAGTTACCAACCACTGCAATACTTGTAAAAATAGTTACTCACTCCAAACTTGCAGAACTTCTTGCACACTTATGCAGGCACGTATGCACACAGGAGACATTCTTAAGAATGGTGGGTGAGAAATCGTGGAGTGCTGGCAGCAGAACTTACAGGGGCACTCAGGCAAGTATGTGGGCAGGCAAAGTCCGCCTCTAGACCATAGGTAAATAGAGGCGAATGGCTGAGTTCTAAATAGAGGAAGGAGGGGAGGAGGCAGGCGAGAGGTATTGAAGATAGGCCTTGTACAACTTCAAACCAACACTTTTCGTTTAACTAGGTAGATCACTAGTCACAACTCACACATAAGAGTTCCCCAACAATGCAGCTGCGATCCAACGATATGAGTTGGATGATGAGTTGTCAGTCGAGTGAAGTAAGCAGTCCTGGGATACAAGGCCTAGGACCTCACTCACACACGTCCTCTCCCCTCAAACACTCAGCCCTACTGGGTGGGGGATCAAATCTTTTTCTATGTATTATTGATATCGAAAAAATACCATGCCATATAGGGGGACCTTCGAAAATGAAATATTCGAGAAAAATGAAAAAAATCGAAAATCGAGGAGCGGGGGCGATCCAGGAGTAGAAGGGGGTGGGGGTGGGAGTAGGGGGTAAAAATGGGGTAAGGATGGGGGTCTCAAAAGGGTTGGGTTGAGGAGCGGGTCGGAAGCGGGGGGAGAGCCCCCCCAAAAAAAAGTTAGCCGCTCAGGGACTTTCTACACTACTACTAACATTATGGAAACCACTGCCCTCATCACACTCGGCATCACCACTTATATGACCCTCATCACTATTACTAACATTATGGAAACCACTGCCCTCATCACACTCGGCATCACCACTTATATGACCCTCATCACTATTACTAACATTATGGAGACCACTGCCCTCATCACACTAGGCATCACCACTTATATGACCCTCATCACTATTACTAACATTATGGAGACCACTGCCCTCATCACACTCGGCATCACCACTTATATGACCCTCATCACTATTACTAACATTATGGAAACCACTGCCCTCATCACACTCGGCATCACCACTTATATGACCCTCATCACTATTACTAACATTATGGAAACCTCTGCCCTTATCACACTCGGCATCACCACTTATATGACACACATCACTATTACTAACATCAGAGACAGCACTGCCCTCAGCATGATGCTCACTATAGTTATCAACACAGCTGTTGGGTTCGTCATTACAGTAATTAAGGACACCATCACCACCTTGTTCATCAGCCTTACACTCGCTTTCAGACTTTGTGACAATCTTGCTATTGGTACACTCTACACATCTTTCCTTGTGCTGCTCAAGTTGTTGCTTCAGGAGAAATTGCTGTCTCTCCAGTAGCCCTATGTGGGACTTCAGGTTGTATGTAATGAAGCAAATCAGCCCCTCAAGCATTATTTATGTAAGGTGTGATAAATATTAGTTGTGAAAAATTCATGACTGTCCTCACTTGTATTTCTTGTCTAAATCCTTACATATTTACTATGTGCATAGTTCTGTAACTCGGGTGAAAGAGATAAATGCAGTTTATTGTAAATTAAAAGATTTGATAAGTAATGTATTCTACCAAAATAATTGTATTGAAATGTAATGCAAAACAAGTTAAATTTTTAATTGAGAATACTATAATTATTATTTATAATTATTATTATTGCTGTTGCATCTGTACATGTTTTGAAAATATCCTTTACTGTAAAAGCTGTAAATTATCTCAAGCAATGTATTTGAACTGTTTCCATCCTCGCATTCTGCTGCTCTGTTATTGTATGTTCCAATATTTTTTCTCTAGATTTTTTGTTAATCTGTAATATAATAATAATAATAATAATAATAATAATAATAATAATAATAATAATAATAATAATAATATCTTTATTTACTACAAGTACATGTACATGGTATACAGGCCTAGCTGACATCAATGACATACTACTATATAGAAAGTCCCTTGTTATGCTGAGCATTTCGGGCAGATTAGGTCAGTGTCCTAGGATGCGACTCACACCAGTCGACTAACACCCAGGTACCCATTTTACTGATGGGGAACATAGACAACAGGTGTAAAGAAACACGCCCAATGTTTCTGCCCTGGCTGGTAATCGAACCCAAGCCCTCGCCGTGTGAAGCGAGAGCTTTAGCCACCAGACCACCAGAGCCCCAATAGTGTATAAAGGTAATTTTTTTTGTGTCTGATTATTTTTCTAGTATTAATGTTTATTGTAAATAATTATTGTGATTAGAAATAAGGTTTACAGAGGCAAATTGAGCTCTTTTGTATAAGTTTGTAAAGAGTTTGTGTATAGGGCTGGAATGCTGTTTAAACGAGAGAGGGAAACACGAGGGTGGGGATTTCTGCGCCAGCCTTCGTCGGGTGTGGACGTCTCTCTCTCGCCTGAGTATCAGTGACAGATTTCCCCCGTTCTCTCAGGGACGCTTGTCTTTATCTATTTTGCCCGCTGGGCACTACAGGAGGGGCACCTGTTCATCGGCTAACTTTTAGCCAGCTCCATTTTTTCCGCTCTGCGGATAATTATTTAACGGTCTTTGGTGGGAAGCCGGTTGCTGTACTCAGGTGGGGGTGTGGGGTCCCGCTTTGCTGGGGCTTGGCAAGGGGGTCCACCGGACATAATCGGAAACTTTCAAGTTTCTATCTATTTACAAAGGAACTTTTGTTCCTTTTCTTTCATCGCCCAGCCTTGGGCAACAAATCTTCCTCGTACCATCGAGAAGTTGGGCTCGATACGGTGTAAGCTGTCAGTGGCCCTGACAACCCCAACAAGGAAGAAGAAGAGAACACGAGGGTGAGAGACTATAAACAAACCCTACCTCGCCCATTTGTCAGCTTAACAAGTCTTTTTCAACTTCTGATGTTGATTATACTGCTGCTAACAAGTGATAAGTGGAGAAGCTCAAGAATTGATAAAATGCAGTCTTTTTGTGTTATAGCCATTGGAGGAACAAGCTTCCAGCTGGCATATCTTGTATCACTAAGAAACGGTATATTAACTTTGTATGCCTTATAACTTGCCTTTTTATGATAGCTAAATGATACCTGTATATTATATGATTAGAGTAAATTGTAAGAATAATGATTATTTAAGATGTAATGACTTATTTTTGAACCATGTGACCTACCCTAGTACTTCTTATTTCTAACCTATAACTTTCCTAACCTATCTTTTAACCTATGCTTATAACCTATGCTAATACTCTTTTATTAAATATCTATTACTTATGTTTAACTATGTTTATTTCCTGTATTTTGCCTGTCACATGTAACTTAACCTAGTTTACCTGTGTTTTTTGTTACTTTGTAACACTATTTTATTTTCCTCTGTCTTAATTCATACATATATGTTCAGTTTTTTGTGTATTATAATTGTGTTGTTATATTGTTTGTTTACTGTAATTCAACTGTTTTAGTTATGTAAAATCTTGAGTTTATAAAGGAATTATTTTTGATATGCCATTTTTTATTGTTTTGATAATTTGTTAATTATGTTCCTTTCTTATATTTTTTTGCAAGATCTTTATTTTGTTTTGTAGAAGTTCTTGCTTGTGTATTTTGTGACTAAACCTGAATAATTCTTATAGGGTTTAGCAGCAACCAGGCACCCCCCAAAGAAATGCCTCCAAAGTAGGAGAGATACTGAGGAGAGGGTGGTGCTAGAGAGACCCTGAACACTATAGTCCTGGAAGATCAGTCCAGGCTTGTAATCTGGGATTTGGAAGGTCTCAGGAGCATCCCAAAGCAGGAATGGATCAATGCACTTAAACTTCAGTATGGAAAGCAATGAAGTTCCTTGAGAACTATGTGGGGAGGTAGTTTTAACATCAGTAAGCCAGGCGTGCTATAATAATTATGTGCTACTAGAATTTTCTTCTTCTTTGGTATAAACAATTTCAGATACACTTATAATGTGTTTATTAAATTGTAAGTGGTTATATCTGGGTATGTTTTACTTCCCCCTTTGAGCCATGTATATAAGGTACATGTGTCAGAGACTAAATTTAATAACCTATTGATGTTATCATTTTCTGTGGAGAGTCAAGCCCCTGATAAGGTGCCTACTGCTCGTGTTTTCAGGCAATGCTACCCTAAGAACCAGTACTTATCAGGACCCGTATTTGGTTATAACTATCCTGTATTATTTCTCACTGGGTTTTCTCCTGTTCTAACCCAAACTCCATGTTTTCCTCCCTTCTCCTATGACTATTGTTTCTTTTATCCCTTCCACTATTAAAATTCTATTTGATTATAATAAAAATCCACTATTTAAAGAGCAGGTGGTGGCAGCATACTCCCAGGAGAATAGACTGCTACCGTCTATTCTCCCATATTCTAGTAATTTCCCCGTTATTTGTTTTTCATATTCCCATATTTTTTTTGTAACCATCCAAGTCTCTACCTGAGGGAACAGACAATATGGCATCGTTAGGTGCTCTGTCGACCCCAGGGTGGGACTGGGGTGGAATTTGCCGCATTTCATGTATACCACAGGAGCAAGACTAGTAACATCTGGAGACGTGAAGCCCCGGTCATCTCAGCTCGGTGGCTGACTGTCAGCTGACTCAGCTAGACTGGTATTGACAGCAGACGTGATGTAGCTCTGTTGATGTGCTTCCCAGTTGAAGTGCTCAACCCCATTGTCTAAGGGCAGGCATGAGCCAGTATTCAAACTAGAGGTATCTGGTAGGCCTGGGGGGTCATAATGGGGGGTGCAGGGTGAGGTGCGGTTGGCTGCGATGTGGGCAGCCCAAACACTGCAGTCAGCATGAGCTGCTGTGACTCTTGAAGTCTTACAATTGATACATTGTTTAGCAAGTCTGTTGCTGTTTGATCATATTATAACACCGTTCAGAAGGATGAGCATTGGCACACACTGCACACCAGTGTGACTTAGCTGGGCATTTCCTGGCAATGTGGCCCCAACGTTGACACTTATAACATCGATGTTGTGGAGGTCTGTACAATGCAATCCTCTTTAAGAGGGGCTCCTTGACGAGGTAAAGAGGCTATCGGTCTGAGGAATTGGACCTTTTGGTCTTCTTCCTCAGACTGAACCTAATTACCCCCCAATCCCCCCTCCCTTTCCCATCTTCCCCATCCTCCCTTTTCCCTTTCCTCCTCCCCCTCCTCCTCATCCCTCCCTTATTTCCTTCCCATTTTTACCCTGGGAGCTTCTCTCCACAGGCATTCTAGTTCCTAGGTAGGGGGAAGGGTACCATAGTCCATTCCCATTCCGTTGAGGTTCTTGGCGGTGGTGTAGTTTGCTGTGGAATCTGGATAACCTTGGGATGTCCCAATCCCTCTCCAGTCTCCCAGGGGGTGGCCTTGGGTATCTTTCGGGCGACTGGTGTATCTCTGGAGGCCACCTTTCGGATTCCAAGGGTGGTGGCCGAAGGCGGTATGCTTTGTGGCGGATATCCGGCCGCCCTCTCTTTTGTCCGCCGAGGTGGCTCGGTGGATGTGAGGTTGCTATCCTGGATTGCTGGTTTACTGGCGTGAAGGGTAGGGTATGGCACGGGTTCCATGCAGCATCTGCACTACTTGCGGTGTTGAGGTCCTCTTGGGTGCGGAGGGGGATTTACGCCCCTTTCATTCCTCCTAGGAGCTATTCCTCCACGTTCCCCCCTTTTTTTATTCTTTTTTTTTATTTTTATTTTTATTTTCTTCTTTCTTTTTTTTTCTTAAAAACAAAAAGAAAGAAGTAACCTAACCATGGATGCCCTAATCCGTGACTCTACCCCCGGGCCCCTTGATACTGCACCTAGTTTTGACCCTACCTTGTTAATGGATACCTCTTCGGACAACCCTAATACCCCTGTACCTGAAGCAGGTGCCAGTTCGTCACCTGCTTCAGGTCCCAGGGACCCGACTGGCCCTTTCGATACATCTGACCTTCGATCTTCTCTGACTTTGATTCCAGCTTCTCCCTTGACGGTGCGGCAATTTTCGAATCGCTCGCCCGTCTCACATTGGACCACCCCCGGTCCCACACCCAAACGACTGAGACCCACACATGACGATTCGACACTTCCTTCTCGTTCATCTCAGAAATGACAAGCTCGTCACGCACTCCCCTTAAACTCTCTGTTTCAACCTACTCAATGGACAAAGTTTTTTACTCTGCGACCGACTTCTCCTAATACCTATCTTTCAGACCATATTATTGGTAAGGCTCTACTACGCCATGTTGGTAAAGACATCTCATTTCACGCTCTCAAGAGCGGCATTCGCATCATCACGGTCCAGAATGCTGGCCAAGCTCGCGATCTATCTCTTCTCACAACCATAGATACTACTCCTGTTACTATTGACAAGCACCATTCCCTCAATTCTTGTTGTGGTTCTGTCATTTTGCCCCACACTATTGTCCAACGGAATTTGCAGACGTGGTGGTGACATTTTCGAGCAGCTTGAGCTCCAAGAACTCCCTATCCTTAAAGTGGACACTTTTGTCCTCCCTGCCAATAAGCAAAGACGTTATCCTTGCAATATAGCTCGTTTAATGTTTGACTGCCGAGAACTTCCACCTATGGTCTACATTGCAGGTCAACGTTTACAAGTTCGAAATGTGACCCCTACACTGCAGCAGTGTAGACTGCTGGCGTTTTGGTCATCCAGCAAAATATTGCAGGTCCATGGCCGAATGCCCAGTCTGTGGTGCTGACGACCATGCCAGTTCTTCTTGTACTCTACCTCCCTCTTGCCTTAACTGTCATGAGGCACATCCATCGTACTCTCGCCGTTGTCAGGTTTACCTGAATGAGCGGGAAATACGTTGTCTCAAAGAGGCGGAAGGCTTCTCATATGCTATGGCCGTCTCTCATCTTCGCCTTCAAGGGAAACTTCCCCGTATTTCCTATTCTCGCATTGCTAAATGTCGCCCCGATTCTGGGGTCCCAACTTCCATGGCTTCCTCTGTGGTCGCCTCATCCTTAGTCACCCCTGTCTCGAATCCTTTTGATGTTCTTGGCTCCGAGGTCCCTACCTCGGCTTCCCATACTATCCACACTCCTTCCTCTATTCACTCGCACAGTTCTGATGTAATAAAGTAACCCCTTCCCTGATTAAATGGGTCACATGTGGTGTATAAATTTTTAGTGATGAGCTTCAGAAAATTTTCATTTTTATTATTATTAATATTGTGATTATTACTATTTATGTAGATGGTGCTATAAAACAATTCCACTTCATTCCCACCCTCGCATTCTGTTGCTCTGTTATTGTATGTTCCAATATGTTTTCTCTAGAATTTTTGTTAATCTGTAATATAGCGTATAACATTAATTTTCTTTGTGTCTGATTATTTTTCTAGTATTAGTATTCATTGTAATAATTATTGTGAGTAGAAATAAGGTTTATAGAGGCAAGTTGACCTTCTTGTGTAGAAATTTGTAAAGAGTTTGTGTACATGAGAGGGAGTTCTATTCAAAACAAGGGAGGGAACACGCGGAAGGGTTCCCCTATCCACTCTCACACCTTTGTCAGCTTAAGAAGCCTTTTTCAACTTCTCATATTGATTATACTGCTGCTAACAAGTGAGTTCATAATCTGTATTGAGAGAGATAAGTAGAGAAGATCAAATATTGTTACAATGCAGTCTTTTTGTGTTATAGCCATTGGAGGAACAAGCCTCCAGCCGGCATATCTTGTATCACTCTAAGAAAAGGCCTATTAACTGTGTATACCTTGTAACTTGCCTTATTATGATAGTTAAATGATACCTGTATATTGTATGATTAGAGTAAATTGTAAGAATAATGATAATTTAAGGTGTAATGACTGTTACTTTTGACTCATGTGACCTACCCTAATACTTCTTATTTCTAACCTATAACTTTCCTAACCTATCTTTTATGCTAATACTCTTTTACTAAATATCTACTACTTATGTTTAACTATGTTTATTTTCTGTAAATTGCCTGTCATATGTAGCTGAACTTAACCTAGCTTATATATGTTTTTTACTATTTTTGTACCACTATTTTATTTTCCTCTGTCTTATTCATACTAGCCTATGTTTCATGTTTATTCTGTGTATAACATATATGTTCATTCTTTTTTTTGTGTATTATAATTGTGTTAAGTTATACTGTTTGTTTACTGTATTTCAGCTGTCTTATTTTTATGTAAAATCTTGAATTGTTTTTGATATGCCATTTTTTTTATTGTTTTCATAATTTAATTATATTCCATTCTTATATTTTTTTTCAAGATCTTGTTTTGTTTGTAGAAGTTCTTGTTTGTGTATTTTGTGACTAAACCTGGAAATTGTCTGTAGGTTTAGCAGCAACCAGGCACCCCCCAAAGATATGCCTCCAAAGTAGGAGAGATCCACCAGAGATACTGATGAGAGGAGAGTGCTAGAGAGACCTGGAACACTATAGTCCTGGAGGATCAGGCCAGCCTTGTAATCTGGGATTTGGAAGGTCTCAGGAGTATCCCAAAGCAGGAATGTATCCAGACTATTTAAACCTCAGAATGGAAAGTAATGGAGTCCCTTGGGAATTATGTGGGGAGGTGGTTTTGACAGCAGTAAGCCAGTCCTGCTAATAAGATTTAAGTATCTGTTGCTAGAATTTTTTTTTGTGTTAATACTTTAAGATACCCCTGCAATGTGTTTATTAAATTGTAAGTGGTCTTACCTGGGTATGTTTTACTTCCCCCTTTGAGCCAGGTATATAAGGTCCATGTGTCAGAGACTAAATATAATAACCTATTGATGTTATTATTTTTTTCTGTGGAGAGTCAAGCCTCTGATAAGGTGCCTACTGCTCGTGTTTTCAGGCCATGCTACCCTAAGAGCCAGTACTTATCAGGACCCCCTATCTTATTATAACTATCCTGTACTATTTATCACTGGGTTTTCTCCTGCTCTAACCCAAACTCCATGTTCTCCTCCCTTCTCCTATGACTATCGTTTTTTTTTATCCCTTCCACTATTAAAAGAGCAGGTGGTGGCAGCATACTCCCAAGAGAATAGACCGCTACCGTCTATTCTCCCATTTTCTAGTAATGTTCCCTTTTTATTTGATCTCTATATATTCTCATATTTTTTTGTCCACTCCGAGTCTCTACCTGAGGGAACAGACAATATGGCATCGTCTGGTGTTCTGTCGACCCCAGGGTGGGGCTGGGGTGGTAGCTGCATTTCACTGAGTCTACACGTCCTCGTCCTTCATCTAAACCTCAGCGTTCCCCTTCTTCTTATAAGCCCGGCAAAAAATCCCTACTGCCAGGTTCTTCGCCTCCGACTAGTTCTGTAACGGTGTGGAGGTTCATCCTCCTCCCATACACTCCTTCATCCCCCGTCCCCTCCCCCAAATCCCTCGAAAGTTTCCCCCTTCTTCTCTCCCTACTTTTGCAGTCATACTCCCCATAGTTGCCCCCCTTTTCCATTTTTTTGTTCTCACATTCTGCATCTTTGACTTCCAAACACTGGGCTATTGCAGAATATATTTTGAATGGGCCGATGATGGACCTCCCATCTGAGGTTCCTCATCTCTTTTTTCGCTCAACCCCCCTTCCTTCACCGTCCTCCTCCCTCCTGATTAAGGTCTTCCGCTCCCACGTGGACTTTTCTAACCCTAGTCCCTAGCTTCTTTCACTTTCCCCTTACCTTTCTCTCCATAACATGGGTTATTTTCAGTGGGAAAACGAGGCCTTTAGGTAAAGGGGGGGAGCTTCAGGTGTTGTTCCCCGTTTTTCCCTATTGGGGTCTGTTTCAAAAACCCAAATTACAATCCACTGTTATCAGGCCCTTTTCGGCTATAATTTTTATATTCATCGGGTCCTTTTTCCAATGGAACCTTTTAAAGAAAGTGCTTTCTTATACGCACTGGTGTTCCATACCCACTCTATGTCCCCTTTTTCCTTACATTAACCGAGCCCGTATCCACTTGAAAAGTGGTATACACTCTGTTCTTTTTATCCCTCCCCCTTCCGGGGGATTGTCTATCCCAGATGTTGATTTTCTGGTTTCTTCCTTACCCCACCCCCTTTACTTACTTGGCGATTTTTAAAGCCCAAAATTTTTCCGGGGGGGCTTGCACTGTGACTCCCCTGGCATTCGTTTGGGGGCATTTTTGCTTCTCTTCCCCCCCATGTTTTAAATACGGGTACCCTTTCCCCTTTGATCCCCGAACTCATTCTTTTTTTTGTTGATCTTTTCCCCCTCTTCATCAACTGTCCGATTTCCCCGGCTTCCTCCGGGCTTTCACCCAACGATCATTTCCCAATCATCCTTAAGCCCCCCTGCTTTTCCACCCCCATTGCCCACGATGGCAATTTGACCGGGGGAAAAGGGGCTTTTGCACATCTTTCTGCCTTTCATGAGGTTCCTACCCGTTCTCCATTGATGAGGTTTTACATCTCTTTTCGTCCTCCATCTTCCGCGGGTTTCCCTTCTATTCCCCCCAAACTCGGGCATCCTCAGAAGTGTGTGCCTTGGTGTTCCTGCTTTGGTCGGGCTTTAA
>WNWK01057365.1:0-10758 GCA_009830355.1 Cherax destructor
TGGGGGGGAAAACATTGGGCGTTTTCTTTACACTGGTTGTCTGTTCACCCATCATATAAAAATCCTGGGTGTTAGTGGACTGGTGTGGGTCGCATCCTGAGAAAAAACTGCCCTAATTTGCGGAAATGCTCAGCATAACAAGCGGCTTTCTATATAGTAGTATGTGATTGATGTCAGCTAGACCTGTATACCTTGTACATGCTTGTAGAAAAAAGATATTATTATTATTATTATTATTATTATTTTTGAGAGAAAGTGAAAAGGAGGAAGAGAGAGGAGGCCAAAACCCCCTGATGTCTCACAAGGCGGATTTTCCCTTTTAAAGCGGCAGTCTTAAAAGATTTGGCAAGTGGGAACCTGCCCACTCCATCATTTTTTCAAAAATAATTTAATGAAAAAAAAATGATAATAATAACAAGTAATAATGATCATAATAATAATAATAAAATAAAGAAAAAAAATAATAAAAATATTAATAAGAAGAAAAGAGCAATAATAATTTAATAATAAAAAAACTAGATGTATTTCGGTCGATGCGTGATGCCAGAAAGGTATCCCAGTTTTACAATCCCAGCCCCCTTCCCTAAAGCCCCAGAAAGGTATCCCATTTTCCCAACCCCAGCCTCTACCTCAATGATCCCAGAAAGGTATCCCAGTATTCCACAATCCCAGCCCCCTTTACCTCAATGATCCCAGAAAGGTATCCCAGTATTCCACAATCCCTGCCCCCTCTACCTCAATGATCCCAGAAAGGTATCCCAGTATTCTACAACCCCAGCCTTTCACCTCAATGATCCCAGAAAGGATCCTGCCCAAAATCCCAGCCTCCTCTACCTCAATGATCCCAAAAAGGTATCCCGTATTCCACAATCCTTGTCTCGTTACCCAATGATCCCAGAAAGGTACCCCAGATTCCACAACCCCAGCCCCCATACCTCAATGATCCCAGAAAGGTATCCCAGTATTCCACAACCCCTCCCCCTTTACTTCAATGATCCCAAAAAGGTATCCCAGTATTCCACAATCCCCCTCCCCCCTTTCCCAGAAAGGTACCCCAATATTCCACAGTCCCAGCCTTTTACCCCAATGATCCCAAAAAAGGATCCCAGATTCTACAATCTCAGCCTTTTTACCTCAATGATCCCAAAAAGGTATCCCAGTATTCCACAATCCCAGCCCCCTTACCTCAATGATCCCAGAGAGGTATCCCAGTTTTCCCACAATCCCAGCCTCCCCCCAATGACCCTGAAAGGATCGATTCTCAATCTATTTTTACCTAATGATCCCAAAAGGTACCCCCGTTTTCCCACAGCCCCGCCAATTTCCCCAATGACCCCAGACACTGTCATTGTTTTTATAAAAGCCTCCGGATGAAATTTTCCCCACAATTCCGTGAGCAGTTTAAAATTTACCACTTCTAAAAAATTTCAACTTGCCCAAACATTTTGCTACTGGGAGATTTAAACAGAGAAAAAAAAATAAATGCAAATAATATTCTAGCAGAATCACCCAAGGAGGCAGCTCAGATGAAAATTCACACACACACCCCCGAGCTATTAAATATCTGCACCAAATTCCCCTTTAAAAACGCAAATAATAGAGCCTCCAATACTATAAAATATCTGACCTCATCTTCATAACAACGACGATCTGATACAATTAACCGTTTCAAAGACAATACATTCGATCCAACATAATAGAAGTACAGTCATGTAAAACAGGGCTGTTGACCAGAAAAATATGATCAGTCATGAGGGTGTCTTCACAAAATTCCCAAAAAAAAAAACATGTCCAAAAATAAACAAGCTGGAAAAATTCTTAAACAACACGGATCCAACCTTTGCCTAAAAAAAAATAAACTCTGTGGTTCTTGAGATTGCTCAAAGGGACATTCCATTAAGAAAAGGTAGAAATGATGAAACTAGAAGAGAGAGCGCCCTATCAGACAAAACGAAGAGCCACAGAGCTGCTGGGGGGGACAACTATATCGAAAACGAATGGAGGCACTGGTCAATGAAATTTCAAAAAATCGAACTTAATGAAGGGAATCTTACAGGAGACAAGAATTGCAGGAAGAACTAAAAGACATAAAGGAATTTGAAAAAAAAAAAAACAAAATACTTCTTCTCATGCCTCTAAGGGAAAAAAAACATCCAGTATTGGGCCCTGCCTGGGATGGGACATACACAGATGACAACCAAGACATAGTGAGATATAAAGTCCCCAAAACACCAGTGTTCATGAGCCGCTGCCCCAATGGGTCGACAATCCAAATGAATTCTTTATGAACGAGACAAAAACTCAAAAATCTTGGATATTATCCTCTCCCCCCCAAAACTTTAAAGAGGCAATGAATGACATGGCCATGCATCTGCCCCGGCCCAGAATCATGTTCATCAAAGACCACAACAATGTATCTACCGCATCTACTAGGAAAAATGATAGGATAGATTTGAGAACCTTCAAAACTAGGGACCCCAACCCCATGATGTTTCCCCTTCAAATCTCTTTTTCTCTACGGAATACTGCTGTACTAACTGCCCTTTCAAGGCAGTCCCCTCTTACGACAATGGCTTATGGGGGAAGAATTCTTTCCCATTTCCCTATGGAGTGTATATATACAAATACAAATACAAATACAAATACAATTTTATTTTTTTGCTCGTGTCATGGGTTTATATTACAATCATAAATTGAGGTGCGGGGGCCCTCTGGCATGCCTTGGCATTGGGGGCAGCTTAATCTAATGGCTTATAGACTATAACATAATTTTGGGAGTAATTGAGAGAGTTTGAATTGGTAGATCGTTCAAATTATGATATGATGATAATACAGTTGTCCCCCGGTTTACGTGGTCCCCAAATTTCCCTTTTTTGAAAATTTATTTTTAAATGCTTTTGTAATTATTTTTGGGGGTCAAAAGGATATCTCTTTACATTATTCCTAGGGGGATAAATTTTTTGGAAATTTTTAACAGCATTCTGGAATAAAAAAATATCGTAAACCGGGGTACCCTTTTTTTTCTTTAAAAAATGATGATAGACATTGAAACAAGTGTTTAGTAGGATGGAACATAATAGTAAAAATTAAATTATCTTAATGAAAATAACATTGGCATTTTGAGAGTAATATAATTTAGTATATTTAGTTTGGAAAATTAATGGTAAACATAATTGTAAAAAAAATTATTTTATAGGAAAATAACTTTGAGCATTTTGAAGGAATTTACAGTATGAATATTTGTTTAGGGGGAGTAGGGGGTTTTGAGAAAAAGTTTAAAATTGATTTTAGACAAGGTTATTTTTTGCATGGGGCCCTGGCATGGCCTTCCTGAAAGATAAAACCTGGTTTAATACTTATTAACCACCTGTTTAGCGCTTTTTTGAAGTTACAAGTGTGTTCCCCTTTTTCAGGTCCACCTAAACTTCGCAACAAGGGGGACTCTGGATGTCGCATTTTGAAAAAGGGACAATAAAAAAAAAAATTTAAAAAAAAAATATAAAAATTTTAAAAGTATTGGCTGGGATCGGCCGTTTTATCACCTACACGTTACTTTTGGGACTTCCAAATTAATACGTTTAGAACCTATCATTAATCGCCTGTCCCAAACGACGGTTATCACTTCCTCCCTTTAATCTCCTTATATAAATTAAATCATTTTTAACTAAAGGGAAACTGATCTGTCATCTTAAAGGATGAGCGAGGAACTGAGATTAAATACGTTACATATCTTGACTGATCCCTGGTGATGTTATTGTTCCCGCCTGATGTTATTGTTCCATTGGTATTTATTGTTCCAGTCTGATGATGTTATTGTTCAGTCTGATGTTATTGTTCCCGTCTGGTGATGTTATTGTTCCAGTCTGGATGATTGTTCCCGTCTGGTGATGTTATTGTTCCCGTCTGATGATGTTATTGTTCCGTTTATGTTATTGTTCCAGTCTGGGATTTTTTTTCCCGTCTGGTGAGGTTATTGTTCAGTCTGATGATGTTATTGTTCCAGTCTGGTGATGTTTTGTTCCCGTCTGGTGATGTTATTGTTCCCGTCTGGTATTTTTGTTCCAGTCTGGGGGTTTTTGTTCCAGTCTGATGATTTATTGTTCCAGTCTGATGTTATTGTTCCAGTCTGGTGATGTTTTTATCTGGGGATGTTTTGTTCCCGCCTGATGTTATTGTTCCAGTCTGGTGATTTATTGTTCCCGTCTGGTGATGTTATTTCCCCGTCTGGTGAGTTTTGTTCCCGTCTGGTGATGTTTTTTTCCCGTCTGGTGATGTTATTGTTCCCGTCTTTATGTTATTGTTCCCGTCTGATTTTTTTTCCAGTCTGGGGATGTTATTGTTCCGTCTGGTGATGTTATTGTTCAGTCTTTATTTTTTGTTCCAGTCTGGTGATGTTTTGTTCCCGCTGGTGATGTTATTGTTCCCGTCTGATGTTTTGTTTCCCGTCTGGGATGTTATTGTTCCCGTCTGGTGATTTTTGTTCCAGTCTGGGGATGTTATTGTTCCAGTCTGGTGATGTTTTTTTCCAGTCTGTGATGTTATTGTTCCAGTCTGATGTTATTGTTCCAGTCTGGTGATGTTATTGTTCCAGTCTGGGATGTTTTGTTCCCGTCTGGTGTGTTATTGTTCCCGCCTGATGTTATTGTTCCAGTCTGGTGATGTTATTGTTCCAGTCTGATGATGTTATTGTTCCAGTCTGGTGATTTTATTGTTCCCGTCTGGTGATGTTTTGTTCCCGTCTGGTGATTTATTGTTCCAGTCTGATGTTATTTTCCCGTCTGATGTTATTGTTCCAGTCTGGTGATTTTATTGTTCCAGTCTGGTGATGTTATTGTTCCAGTCTGGTATTTTGTTCCCGTCTGGGATGTTATTGTTCCAGCCCGGGGTTTTTGTTCCAGTCTGATGTTATTGATCTGATGTTTTTTTCCAGTCTGGTGATTTATTGTTCCCGTCTGGTGATGTTTTGTTCCCGTCTGGTGATGTTTTTTTCCAGCCTGATGTTTTGTTCCAGTCTGGTGATGTTATTGTTCCCGTCTGGTGATGTTTTGTTCAGTTGGTGATTTTTGTTTCAGCCTGATGTTTTGTTCCAGTCTGGTGATGTTATTGTTGTCTGGTGATGTTATTGTTCCCCCTGATGTTTTTTTCCAGTCTGATGATGTTATTGTTCCAGTCTGATTTATTGTTCCAGTCTGGTGATGTTATTGTTCCCGTGTGGTGATGTTTTTGTTCCCGTCTGATGATGTAATTGTTCCAGTCTGATGTTATTGTTCCAGTCTGGTGATGTTATTGTTCCCGCCTGATGTTGTTTCCCGTCTGGTGATGGTATTGTTCCAGTCTGGTGATGTTTTTTTCTAGTCTGATGTTATTGTTCCAGTCTGATGTTATTGTTCCAGTCTGGTGAATTTTGTTCCCTCTAGTGATGTTTTGTTCCAGTCTGGTGATGTTATTGTTAGCCTGATGTTTTTGTTCCCGTCTGATGATTTATTGTTCCAGTCTGATGTTATTGTTCCAGTCTGGTGATGTTATTTTCCCGTCTGATGATTTATTGTTCCAGTCGATGGTATTGTTCCAGTGTGGTGATGTTATTTTTCCAGTCTGGGGGTGTTATTGTTCCAGTCTGATGTTTTTTTCCATTCTGGTGAATTTTTGTTCCCGTCTGATGATGTAATTTTCCAGTCGATTTATTGTTCCAGTCTGGGGAGTTTTTGTTGTGATGTTTTTTTCCAGTCTGGTGATGTTATTGTTCCAGTCTGGTGACGTTTTTTTAGTCTGGGGATGTTTTGTTCCCGCCTATGTTATTGTTCCAGCGATGATGTTATTGTTCCAGTCTGGTGATGTCAGTTCCCGTTTGTGATGTTATTGTTTCCCGCCTGATGTTATTGTTCCAGTCTGGTGATGTTATTGTTCCCGTCTGATGTTATTGTTCTAGTCTTTATGTTATTGTTCCGTCTGGTGATTTATTGTTCCGTCTGATGAAGTTATTGTTCCAGTCTGGTGATGTTATTGTTCCAGTCTGGTGATGTTATTGTTCCATTTTGGGGATGTTATTGTTCCAGTCTTGATTTATTGTTCAGTGTGGTGATAATATTGTTCCCGTCTGATGTTTTTTTCCCGTCTGATGTTATTGTTCCAGTTTGGTGATATTATTGTTCCAGTCTGGTGATGTTTTTTTCCAGTCTGGTGATGTTTTGTTCCATTTGTGATGTTATTGTTCCCGTCTGATGTTATTGTTATCTGGTGATATTATTTTTCCAGTCTTTGATCTATTGTTCCGTCATCTGAAGTTATTGTTCCAGTCTGGTATTTTTTGTTCCAGTCTGGTTATGTTATTTTCCCAAAATTATGTTACTTGTTCCAAACTGGTGATGTTACTTGTTCCAAACTGGTGATGTATGACCTCTGAATCTGGGCTGAAGGAAAGTGTCATTTGGGGGACAGTTGGTATCTCTGACTGAATAAATGTCAAAACCGTTTTCCAAATCTTCCCTATTAGAAGCCTGGTAGCTAAGGTTGTAGAGCACTGGACCCGTAAATCTTGGGACCAGGGGGCAGCCCTTTGTCCATCTTCCTTTTTATATACAGGGGTCCCAAAGTTGAAAGTACCACTGAATTATATCTTTATTATATTATATTTTAAAAAGTACCTTACACGGCTGAAAATAACTTGGAGTGTGTACAATCCCAGAGCCTTGACCCACAGACGTGAAAATCTATCATCACCCAGTACCTACGACGTCTGCTGTCTGACCTGACTGGCGGTGGTGCGTCAGAACAAACGGTATAACTTTTAACTCCGACTTAACCACAAAATAAAAAAATCATCATGTATTACTCTATGTTAATTTTATTCTTTGTAAAGCATTTCTGTTATTAAGTGTTCATGACTTAGATTTTATCATAAAAGATTGAAAACAAGACTCCCCGGTTCTGGCCCTCTTTTTTTAACGCCACCCCCCATCTTTCCACCGCCCCCAGGGCCCGGGGGGCTCCCATTTTAAATTACGGTCATAGCAAGGGGTTTCCCAACCTTTTTTTTCCCCTTATCCATTTCTACATTACCTTTTACTTATTATTCTTTTTTATATATTTCCCCACTTTGTTTGACTCATTAACCCCCCTTTGTTTTTTTTCCCTCGGGGCAGCTTTCCACTAAGAGTTATTATATACAGTCTTTAATAATTTATTCGTGAACGAAAACTTTACAACATTGCATTGGTCTCAGAATTTTAAGATATGATAAGTTAAAGAAGCATCCACTACTTTAGATGTCCTTCTAAAGAAAACTTTAAAATGCTAAAAAAAACCCACACAAACCCTGGTTCTTATTTTCGTATTGGAACCAGAATGGAAAAAGACCCATCGGTATGTCGTTAAAATGAAAAAAAAATTATGAATGGGTCTAAAGGCTAACATTAATTAATTTTTATTATAATGTCACCTTTGTTTTATTTTCTTTCCCTTTTCATTCCCCCAAAGATAAAACAAAAATTGGGGTAATTTACCCCAAAGGGGGATAAATTCCCCCAAAACACAATTTCTTTATTTATTGCGTCGGCATATTACTCTTCTCATGTTCTCGATTTCCCTTAAATTTGTTTATGTCTCTTGAACTCCTGATCCACTCTCCTATCAAGTTTAGTTGGAAATACCTGAATTTTAAAGGGGGCCTCTGATGCACACGTCAATCTCTGGTAACATTGTATTATGCTGAAATAAAGAATCTTTAATCTTAAAACCCCCGGTGGAAAAAAATTTTTTTCCCTGCAGTATTTTTTTACCTCAGCAAATTTATCACATATCATTGAGATGCTGCCTGCCGCTGTGTTTGTTGTTTGTGTTATCTGCCTTACAATGGAATTTTGCCGGGAGATAGATAGATAGATAGAGAGAGAGAGAGAGAGAGAGAGAGAGAGAGAGAGAGAGAGAGAGAGAGAGGAAAAAAAAAAATTTGTTTTATTTTTAGAATGATGAAACTGTCATGAACGGCATCCTACCATAAAAAAAAGCCACCCAATCATTTGTTGGATGCATTCATTTCTACAAAAAAACAAATATATTATCTTTTTAAACACACATACATACAAAATGCTGGGAAGGATAAACTGAGAATTTCCCTGTTTGCAGATGATGTGAATTTAAAAGAGGGGGGAAATGGGGTTGAGGATCAGGCAGGACTAAAAATGACTTGGAGGGGGAAGACTGGTCCACAACTGCCTCCTGTTTAACCCTGAAAAAATACAAAGTAATGAAGATGGGGGACGGGCAAAAAAACCACGGAGTATGGCTGGTGGCCAAAGACTGCAAACCTCACTCAGGAAAATGATTTTGGGGGTGAGTAAATACCGAGCACATCTCCTGAGGCGCACATAAAAGATAATTGCTGCAGCATATGGGCCCCTGCCAACCTGAGAATATTTTATATCTCAGGGAAATCTTCAAGACTCTGTACAACGGGGCGTCAGACCCATACTGGGTATGCGCACCAGTTTGGAACCCACACCTGGTCACACATCAGAAATTGAAAAGTGCAAGGTTTGCAACCAGTTCAGAGCTGGGGAATGTCCTCGAAGAAAGGTTAAGGGAAACCCGGGTGACGACACTGGGGGACAGGAGAGTTAGGGAAGACATAAAAATAAAATCTGCAAGGATTTGACAAGGTGGACAGAGACAGGATGTTCTAGTGAGGGGACTCAGAAAAAAGGGGGCCCTTGGAAGTTGAAGACTCAGATGAGTGAAAGGGATGTTGGGAAGATTTCTTCAGTGAGGCATGAAAAGAGTATGTTACAATTTATTCTGCATGTCACCCCCATATGGCTGCTTCCCAACCCAAAGGGTGCTAAAGTTGAACGATCAATAGGTTACCTCTCGTTAAATCAGTACCTTTTCTTGTCACAGGCAACCCCCCAAAGCTGAAGCAACGTGGTTCCTTCGGAAGCATTGGCAGACTTTTCCCCCCTTGGGTTAGTACGGTGCACTTGGTTTCTGTTTTCCATCTGTCACCGTTGTACATTTTTATTCTGTTGACATTTGTTATAGGGACATATCTGTATATAGTGGATGAAGGCAAATTTTATAGTCTACTGCTGAGTTTGTTTGCTCCAATTCCCATTAAGACCAGGTCTCCCGGCCATTCTTTACCTGTGTTCGTAATATTCAATCATTGAGTTGTCAGGAAGTGGAAAAGTCTGGCAAGTGAGGTAGTGGAGGCAGGAACCATACATAGCTTTAAGACAAGGTTTGATAAAGCTCATGGAGCAAGAAGGACCTGTAAAATCAGTGAAGAGGCGGGGCCAGGAGCTAGAACGCCCCCGCAACCCAAATAGGTGAGAAATACACACACCACATACCCACACATACATACACACCGGGCACATCTAGGCGCACATAAACCAAACAACTGTGCAGCATATGGGCGCCTAGCACCCTAAGAACAGCTTTGACATCTCAATACGGAATCGTTTAGGACCCAGTACACCGTGTACGGGCCCTATACTAGTTCGCCCGGTTTGGGGAGGACTACTCATCAGAAACTGATGGAAAATTGAAGAAATAGGGGAATAAACAGAGGGAAGCAGAGGGTTTAAATAGAAAGAACACTGAACAGTGTGGTCCAACTGGTGTGTGTGTGTGTTGTATTCACCTTTTTGTGGTTGCGGGGTCGATTCACAGCTCCTGGCCCCTCCTCTTCGCTGGTGTGTGTTTGTGTGTGTATCCCCCATTTTTTTCAGGGGTCAGCATAGTGTGTGTGTGTGTGTGTGTGTGTGTGTGTGTGTGTGTGTGTGTGTGTGTGTGGTGTGGGGGGGTGTGTGTGTGGTGGTGAGTGTGTGGGGGAGTGGTGGTGGTGAGTGTGTGTGGGGGGGAGTGAGTGTTTTGGGAGTGGGGAGGTTTTTATGTGTCCAGATATAACAAATTACCCACTACACTCACAATAAAACCGTTTTTTTTTCAAAACAAATTGGTTTAACGACTGCTTAAATTGTCCAAAAATTTTCGAAAATCCATTGGTAAATTTTTTGGGCCCAAATAACCCAAACATTTACCCCCCTCAAGGTTACCAGATCGGTGCTTTCTTAACTAGCCATTCAGGTAGCTGTTTAAAACTTATGCCCTCAGGTGCTGTTAACACTGATGCCACTTTAAATGACAACGGTAATTTTACTGTATGCCACTTGTGACAATCAGGTAGCTGTTAACACTGTAGCCACTTAAGTGACAATCAGGTAGCTGTTAACACTGTATGCCCTTAAGTGACAATCAGGTTAAACTGTATGCCCTTAAGTGACAATCAGGTTGCTCTTAACACTGTATGCCACATAAGGACAATCAGGTAACTGTTAACACTGTATGAAACTGAAGAATCAATCAGGAATCTGCTAAACTATGTGACTGAAGACCAATCAGGTACCCTAACACTGCATACGACTGAAGAACCAATATGAAAGAAGTATGGAACCCACCCAGTCGAGCATGTCGAAATTAGAGAAAGTGCAAAGGTTAGCAACAAGACTGTCCCCGGGTGGGGGATGTCCTAGGGAGAGAGGTAAAAGAAATCAACCTGACGATACTGGGGGACAGTAAAAAGAGGACATATAACAACGTGCAAAATACTGAGAGGAATTGACAAGGTGGACAGGGCTGGGAAAGTCTCAGGTTGGGAAAACATGAACAAGGGAAACACTGGAAGTTAAAAACCCCAAAGAGTCATAGGGATGTTAGGAAGACTTCTTCAGTCTAAGAGTTTTCAGGAAGTGGAACAAT
>WNWK01057366.1:0-10758 GCA_009830355.1 Cherax destructor
TCAGTGTGCGCAGTAAAAAAAAACCCTAAGCACCAGTGCATAATGGGGAAAAAAAAATTTGACCGTTTTTTTTAAAACAGCGACTTTGGGTTATTTTCGTTGGTATTTTTTGGTTGTATTCTTTTTTTTGGTCTCTTTTGATAGAATGGAAGATATATTAAGAAATGGGATGTTTTTGTTTGGGTTTAAAATTGACGGTCCCTTTGAAATTGACCCAAAAGTAGCGAAAATTTTCCCGATTTTTGCGATGTTAAAGGTAAACAAATCACACCATGCACCCAATACACATCAACTGGCGGTCTAATATTCTTGCACAAGTGCCTGATATTATTTATACCATTTTTACAATGATGCAGTTGTATCAAAACAGTAAATCTTCTATTTTTGTGAGAATAAAAATTCAAAATAAAAAAGCAAAAGTAATGGGGGCCGGGAAAACGTGACTAATGAACAAAAGAAGATGTTATTTTAGTCCCCGGGAATGTCTCCCTTGTTTATTCTGGCCCCTATTTTAAAATTGGCATCGTTTGGGAAAAATTTTTGTGGGGAAAAATTAGGCAAAAATTTGGCCCCAAAATTTTTTCGGGAACCCTCATTTAAATTTTTGGGGGGTAGTTAAAAATTTTTTTGGGTAAAAATAGACGGTTTCTTGTACTCAATCGATAAAAAAAGGGATTTCCCTTGGAAATAGCTATAATTTTAGTAGACTGAAACTTTGGGGAATTTGAAAAAAAATAGGGCTAAAATTTTGGGGAAATGGGGCGCGTAAAGTCTGATCCAAAAACCCGCAAAGAAAACTCCGTTAGTTTTCCACCCCAAATTTCATAATTTTGGTGGCGTTATGATGGAAAAAAAAGATTCTCTATCTTTTTAAAAAAAAAATTTTTTTTTTTTTCTAAAAAATTTTAAAACCCAAAAAAAATTTTGGGGGAGGGGGCCTCGCCCCTCGGGGTTTGAGTGTCTGACCAAAAAACGAAAGAACCTCTGGTATGGAATCAGAAGAAAAAGGGGAGAGAATAATAAAAAAAACCCACCAATTTTTCCCCGGGGGGGAAAAATTCTATTAAAAAAACAAAGGGGGGTTGTATACTATCCCAACTGAGATTTCATAATTTTTCCCCGGGGGGTTGCAAAAAAAAGGGGGCTGAAAAAACCCTGCCCAACCCCCAAAACCCCCTGTAAAGTGGGGGAAATTTTTCCCATCCCCTTTTAAAAGTTTTTGTCTATCCTCTGATGAATATTTTTGACAAATAGTTTTATTTTTTAATTTTTAAAATAAAAATAAATTTTTATTTTTTCCTTTTTTTTTCCCCCCACATACCTATTTTTTTTTTATCAGCTTACTTGCTTAGAATTTATAAGTTCTATTCCCCCCTTTTATTTGCTAAAAATTGTACTTATTTTTTAATTTTTTTTTAATACTAATAAATTTTACTTTTGTACATTTTATACATTTTTAAAACACTTATCTCTTTTTAAAAATTTAAAATTTGATTTTTTATTATTTGCCTTTAATAAATTCTATAATCACAACTAGTGCAATACTAAAAACTTAATATTTTTTCCAATTTTAAATTTAAAACTAATCGTAATTTTCCCCAAACCCGTTTATTAGCAAAATTAAATAAAAAATCAATTACACTGTAAAGATATATCCCCAAACCTCTTGATTTATTCAAAAATCTGTTAATCCAATTAGCTAAAAAAAACAGTTGACCCCGATATCATTTTTTTAAGTCTAGGTTTTTTTCATTGTTCTTAATCTTTTAGAATCCCTTTCTATAAACTTTTTTTTAAAATTAACACTCAGGTCCCCCCGGGGGTTTTTTTTTTAAAAATTTTTTTTACTTAAAATTTTCCTTTAAATTTTTTTTTTCATTTTTTAAAATATTCAACAACAAAATCAGGGGCCCCAAAAAAACCTTTTGTTTTTCCCATTCTTAGGTCTATTTTTTTTTTTCAAAATTTTAATTTAAATTTTAGAATCACACAAAAATCTTATGTTTCCCCAAAAATTGACCCCGGAAATCAACCCTATTAAATGACTTACATGAACCTAACAACAATTTCATTACTAAAACAGCAAAAACAAAGGGTAAAACATCCCCCAAAAACCCCAAAAATAACAAAATATCTTTAATTACAATGTAAAAATCTTTAAAAAACTTTTTTATGACCTCACTGCATTATTAAACTCACTTCAGGCCATTTTGTCCCAAATTTCTCCCCTTTTAAACATGGTTAAAAAAATAAACTATAGATATTATGCCATTCCTGGTTAAAAAAACCATACACAATTGTCGGAGACCAAAAAAGGAAAAGGGGGCAAGAAAGTTCTACTCCCGACCAGCTTGAATGTATTAACAATACTTGCACAAGAGATGAACATGGAGAATATATAATGGGTAAATTTAAATCCAAATACCCCACAAAAAACCCCCACAGTTATAAACATCTATGGGTTTTAAAAGTCAAACACAGCAATTTAGTAAAAAAATTTGGAAGGGATGATTACTGATGCACACATGAAAAAAGACCACTTTAATCCCCCACAGGCGACTTCAATAAAAAAACCCCCTACAAGACCCCGGACCCACTAGTAACTTTAAATTTTCCCCAAAATTTTTAGCAATGCTTGCTGCTTCCGACAATAACAAAACCTACAGAATCTCTGAGACCTGTGCCTCTTTTAAACCATATCGGGGCTAACACCCTAACCCCCTTAAAAAACAGGCATAATCACAGACAATACCATGACCACTACCTGCCCCTTTTCCCAAATTTTTCGGAAAATTACCACTAGGGGCTACTAAAGTTCCCTTTCCCCGACTACATAATGAGACAGCTATAAATAGCTTTATAACAGCTATGACAAACATTAACTGGCAAACAGAAAATAGACAACTTCCCAGATACTGACTTATGTATTAATAATTTTTTTAAAAAAGACCCAATACCTCTATAATAAACACTCCCCAAAAAAAAACCCAAACAAATCACAACTAAAAGATTAAATAGCCCCTGGCTAACCCCCAGCATATAAGCCCTTAATATAAAGCCCCTTTTAAAAAAACAGTACAGAATGGGACAAATACCCCAAGAGAAAAAAAAAAAACGCTACTAAAAAAAAACCTAACGAGCCCTGATAAAAAGGTAAAAAAAACTGTACTATGAGAACAGTTTACATAACAAAAGGTGATAAAAAAAAGGGGGGAAAACCCTAGGGGGAAATTCTAGGAAAAAAAGATACCCCAAACAGAACAATCAAACTAAAAAAACCCAAAAGATGAACCCCTACTCCCACCTATTGAAACAGAAAAAAAAACTCAATGTTTTTCCCCACCATAAAAAAAAAAGCTAAAAAAGAAAAACCCAATTCAATACCCCCCCAAAGACTTTCTCACTAACCTAAAAAACCCCTTTTCCCTAACCCCAAAAAAAATAAAAGTTTCCTTATAATAAAAATTAAAAAACAAAGTAGGTGACCTAAATAATTTACCACCTTATATATAAAAAAAAGCCTCTCAAGTTCCCCTCACCAATTATTGAAACATTTTTTAAAAAAAATCCATTGAATCCTCTACCTTCCCACCCAATACCCCAAAATGGGGGGGTCCCCCCAATTAAAAAGGGGGGGAGATCAAAAAAACTGAATAACTGGCAGATATCTTTTTTCCCCTTTTTTCCCCAAAATTTTTAAAAAAAAATTAATTCATAGACAAATATATTCCCCTACCTCCAACAACGTACTAACCACTGTCAATTTGGTTCGGGCCAATAAAAATACAAAAAGTGCCATTATACACATTTAAAAAATAATTTACACCCCCCCGGGAAAAAAGCCCCAGGGGGAACCTTCATTGATTTACGTAAAACTTTTTATAAAAGGGGCCCCTGATCTGTTCACTTAAAATTTTCGCACTATGGTATAAGAGGACACTCCTTAAACTACCAAAATCATCCCCTTTAAAAAAACCAATATGGGGACACAAATGGAGCTAGCTCCCCCCGCGCAAACTATTACCGTAGGTGCCCCGGGGGAAATGTTTTTGGGCCCCCTACTCTTTCTCATTTACTTTTAAAAAACCCCCAAATGCATCCAATTTTTTTAAACCCCTACTTTTTTTTGATGACACTACATCGTTATCTCTCAAAGCCCCCGACACAATTTTTCCCAAAACTGCAAATACTGAATTGCAGAAAATATCTACCTGGGTGATGACCAACAAACTTACTTCCCCCAAAATTGATAAAAACCCATTTTATCCCGTTTGGGAACAGAGCTGCCAACGCACCACTTAACATAATGATAAACCCGGGGCCCCTATCGCAAAAATCACAGAGGGGGAAAATTCTTAGGGGAAAAAATCTTGGGCAGTGGCCTCAAATTTCAGACACACATACAACAAATCTCCAAAAAAAGTCTCCCAAAAACCGTGGGGGAAAAATATCCAAAAAAACGGTACTTGTTCCAAACCCAAAAACCCCCTTTCCCCATATCACTTTTTTCATTTACCCCCCCTCACCCTTTGGGAAACCCGCGCATGGGGGCCCACATCAATTTCATCTCAGACCACTAATAACACAACAAAACGCAGAAAAAAGATAAAAAATTCCCACTCCCGGCAACATACTCCACCCCAAATTCAAAAACCCCAAACTTACTCCCAAAAAGACATCCATACTTTTTTTTTTCCCATTACATACATAGAACCCCCCCGTGCAGATATTAACCCACCCCAAAAAAATTTTCCCCCTTTTTTTAAATTTTTAAAAGGACACATGGCCATTTTAAAAATAGCCGAAACACTCCCCATGTTCCCCGGGCCACCTAACACTATGTAAAAAACCCAAAGCACATAAAAAAGGCCCCCAAAATTTAATTCATTACCTGTCATTTTTTAAAAAAACCCCACCCGTACCCCCAAATTTAAAAAATGCTAAAAAAACCTTCTCACCCAAAAACTAATTGCTCCCCTTCCCCAAACCCCCCCCCCAAAGTAGAATAATCATTAAGTAAAAAAACCCCCCTTTAAAGGGCAAAGGGATTGTATGAATGAACGAATGAATGAAGTAAAACCTTTTTTTGAATAATACTTTTAGCCAATTATTCCCCAAAAACTTACATTATAATGACCACGTAAAAAAAACTGCAATGCAATTAATTGTTTTAAATTTTTATCTCCTCAATTAGTTGCATTGCTGCAATAAATTCTTTTTAAATTAATTATTTTGTTCAACTTATATTCAAACTTTAAAAAAAAAGATATGCAACTTTACTTATTTTTAAAATTTTCAACCATAACTTTTTTTTATTATTATTGCTTTAATTTTTTTAATCTGGTTTTAAATTTAAATTTTTTAATGAAGACAAAAGTACAAAAATATGTTCAAATTTCATAACTTAAATACTCCCTTTAAAATTTTTTACTATCTACAATAATTTTTACAATTTAGTTTTTTAAATTAATTTTTAAATCTGCCCAAAAAGCCCCGCATACTAGGGGGTTTTTTGGGGGGTAAAATAAAAAAATCTCAATAACCAAATGTAATTCTTTGTATCAGCCAAATAAAAAAAAATTTAAAATTATTATTATTATTATTATTATTATTAGAGAAATTGATTGAGTTTGTTTTTTTTTAAAAATTAGATTGTTCAAATTACAATTGATGATATTACATTGTAACAAGTGTTTAGTAGGATGGTAATTAATAGTAAAATTGGGAAATTTTTAAAGGAAAATAACTTGACATTTTTAAAGTAATTTACAGTATAATTTTGGGCCCCCCCATTTTAAAGAGGGTTTCCCCAAAATTCCCCCCCTTTTTTGTAAGTTTATTTTTTTAAGTCTTTTGAATTTTTTTTTTGGGGGGCAAAAGAACTAATCTAATTTAGGGGGTTTTCCCTTTAAAGGGGGAAAAAATTTTTAGTAAGGGCCCGAACAGCATTTTTTGGAAAAAAAAAAAGGGCGTAACCCGGGGGGGCCACTGTATTTATTTTAAAAGGGGGTAAGGGGTTTTTTTGAAGTTTTAAAGGGGGTTTTTAGCCCAAAGGGTTTTTTTAGTATTTACTGGTAATAAATTTCCCCGATTCGGGGCCCTTTATGTGCATAAATTTTTTGGGGGGATATGGACATGGGGTACATACAGTCATCCTCGGGTAAAATGCTGTCAGGAAAAAGATAGTTTCGGGAAA
Source organism: Cherax destructor (assembly GCA_009830355.1). Taxonomy (NCBI): domain Eukaryota; kingdom Metazoa; phylum Arthropoda; class Malacostraca; order Decapoda; family Parastacidae; genus Cherax; species Cherax destructor. The sequence continues at coordinate 6,197 of WNWK01057366.1, forward strand.
CAAATAAAAAAAAATTGGGGGTAACGATTTTTTTCCGGGAAAGACACCCCCTACAGGACGTGCCCGCGTGGCGCCCAGCTGACGCGCACCCCCGGGGGGAAAAATGTGCTTTGGGAAAAAACCCGGGGCAAACCCCACCCACCCCCACGCATTCATACCAGTATATTGTCATTATTCCACTTTTTTTTGTGCTTGCAACTGCAAAAAAAAGCTACCAGGGCCCAAAAAAGCTCCTAGTGGAAAAACCTTTTCTTTTTTAGGGATGTGTTAAAAAAAGGGGGCCCGACACAGAGCTCCCGGGGCAGATTTATTGTTAAAAGGCCCCGTGACTCCCCAAGCTGGTCCTAGTGGCATTCAAAAAAAAAGGGGGAAAAACCCCCAAAAAACTTGGTACCTGCAGTTTTAAAAGGGAAGGGGGGTTTTTCCCCAAAAACAAACCAACTACTCCACCTTCTCCCCCCCTCCCGTCCCCCCCACATCAACAAAAATCTTCAATAAATGTAAGTGACATGTTATTGTACAATATTTAAAGTGTATTTAATTATTCTTCATTAAATTGTGTTTATTTAATGTCAAAAAATTCAAAAAAATTTTTTTAACTACCTTTTTTTTTTTCTTGGACGGATTAAATTTATTTCCATTATTTCTTTGGGGAAAAAAATTTTTTTTGGGTAACGATTGTTTTTTTAAAAAAAAATGCCCTTTTGACGGTTAATATGAAAACCCCGGTACCACTGTTATCAAAAAATGATCTGTGTCTTGGTTGTGGTCATGGTCCTATTAAAGTTGGTGAAAATTTTGGGGGGAGGGTTTAAAAATTTTAAGTTCTATGTATGTAGTAAAACCCAAAAAAAGTATGAATGTTCTTTTGGTGAGTATTTTTTGGTTTTTTAATAGGGGAGATCGCAGAGTGGGTTACTAGCACCTTGTTCCTGCCCCCTGACTTACGGGGGGAAGGATTCCTGCACTTCCTCATGAAGACATACATTAACATGCATTTAAAAATTAGGGCAGTACATGCTTTTTTTTTTTCCATGGGGAAGTGGAACAGAATTCTTCCTCCGTAAGATCGTGTAAAAGGGGGGCTAAAATGCGGAGAAAAGGGGGTATCCCTTCTCCTGTATATAATTTCTAAATGTAAAAGGAGAAATTTTAATTTTTTTTTTTTGGGCCACCCTTCAGGGGGGAAAGGGCGTGTTAAAAAAAAAAGAAAGATGCTTTTTTTTTAAATATGGCCATCTGCCACCGGGGGGCTATATACCAAATTTTTTTTCTTGTTTACAGATCTCCATCTAGGGCCCCTTCACCAGGGCCATAAAAAAGATCTCAGTGTGGGCCCCAGTCAATTCTTTGAGAAAACATCAACAATCCCCTAAGCTTTTTCCCGCTCTAGCTCCCCAGAGAGTTTAACTCCAACCAAAAAGCTCATTTTTAAACATTCTCAGAATCCTCAGACAGGTCTCCAGTAACATCTTTCCCCAAAAGAAGAATCTCCACTGTCTCAGGGCCCCAACAAGTCCCCACCCAGGCTGCCTTCAGTACCTGTAAAAAAAAGAACTTGGTACAGTATGTCATTCTTGTTTAAAATGAATCATCTTACTAGATTAAAATTTTCCAAAACAGTGGCCCCTTTGGGTTTTTTCGCGAAAAATTTTTTCCCCCGAATGCTGTTTGGTGGGGTTACCAACAATTTTTTCCCAAAAGGGGCGAATGAAAAAATTAGTGTTTTCAGACCCCAAAAATACATTTAAAAAAACACTTACAGAAATACACTTACATAATTGTTGAGTTAGGGCTGTCGAAAACCGGGGTCCCTTTATAATTTATTTTTTATTTAGTACTACAATACATGTATATAAAAAAAAAGTTTTTTTTGTTGTCATAAAGATTAAAAAGGGGGTTTTTAAATAAAGGGAAATTTTGAAAATGTAGCAGAAAAAATGGACAATGATGTGTCTGGCGGGCAGACGCTGATTTTAAAACAGTCAGCCCTCCATTTTCGTGTTGAATCCTTCCCAAAAGGGGATCAACTAAAACGATATCAATGAAAACTGAAGCTTTTTTCCCCCAAAAAAATAATGTAAATTCAATTAATCTTTTTCAGCCCCCAAAGGGGTTTATTAAAAAAAAATAATTTTTAGAGATTAAATAGGGAATTTACATGCAAAAAAGGCAAATAAATAAAAAGCAAAATAACATGTAAAATGAACATTTAACAACTTTTCCCCCTTTTTTGGGGGCCTCTTGTTGGTGAAATGGAAGATGGGGGGAGGGGGAGGGGAGGCGGTTTTTGTTGGGGGGCGGAAAAATCTTAAATTTTTTGACACAATATCAGCTCTCGGCATTTATCTATCACAATTCATCTAATATGCCCATAATAAACAATATTAATAAATAGAAACATGATATAAACTCTAAATAAAAAAACTGTCATTACAATTAAGGACTGGTGGTGGGGGTGTTGTTGTTGGGTGTGGGCCACTGACCAGGGCGGGGTGGTGGTGGGGGCAAAAAGCCACCACCACTATTCACACAAACAACTGTACATAATTTATAAATAAGAAATATTTACACTTATCTTGGGGGGGATTTTGGGGGAAAAGGGCAGCTCTGGTCTCCCCCCCTTTTTCCCCAAACAAACAATGGACGGGGTTAAGTTTGCCATTTTTTTATTGTTTAAACCCTTTTTCGGGGTTTTTGGGATTAGCCGCACCACTGGGGTTTTTGGTCCAGCCATAAATTCTAAACGCCTTCAAAAAAAGGGAAAAGCTGGTAAGCCTGCATGTGTTAGAATGGGTCTATGTGGTAAGTGGCACAGTAGGAAAAAAAACTACATGCTTTTTTTTGGGAGGGAAAATTTTTGGGGGGCCCCCTTTTCCCAAGCCTGCTGAATTTTCCTCCAGCAGTGGAGTGGAGGGAAGGAGTGGGGGAGGGGGAAGGAGTGGGGGGGGGTAAAGACTGGGGGGGTGGGGAAGACTGGGGATGGGGAGGGGTGGGGAAGGCAAGGGGGGGGGGGGGGGGAAAAAATTGGGTGGGTGGGGAAGACAAAGGGGGGGGGGGGAAGGGGGGGGAAAAGGGGGGGGTGGGCTGGAAAAGGGGGGGCAGGCCCCGGCTGGCTGGCTGGCAGGGGCAGGCAGGCTGGCTGGCCGCGGGGGACCAGGTGCTGACCAGCTGGCTGGCTAGCTAGCTGGCTCTGTAACACATGTACCTTAAAAATTAAATAACCCCCCGGATAAAACTTTTTAAATAACTGGGGAAAAACCCCTAATTTTGTTAAATTACCCCCAGGATAATCCCCAAAAAAAACCAGACTTTTACAAATAATATATCGGGGAAATCAGATGTGGCAGTGTTGGTTAAAAAATGACTTTCGGAAGAGAGGGACAGAAAGAGAGACAAACAGACAGGCAAAAAAACAGTGAAAAAAAAAAAGGAAAAAGGGAGTGTACACTCATTTGTCAAATGTCATCACTCTGATAAGAGGCTGGCTGGCGGGGGGACAGGGGGGCAGGCAGGGAGGAGGAAAAAAGGCAGGCAAGGCAGGGTCCCAAATCAAATGTCCAAAAATAATTAGTTTAGTCCTTTTTAATGAGACCTCAATTCTTAACTGTCTCTCAGGGTTGAAACATTTTCCCGGAAAAAAAAATTTTTTTTTTTTTTTTGAAATATGGAAAATTTTTTTTTCATAACACCACCATCGATGATTACAAAAAACCCCCCTTTTCCTATTTCAACCCTAATAAAAAAGGGCAGGGAAAATTTGGGAAATTTGCCAGTTTAACCCCAAATTTCAAAAAATGCCAATTTCAATTTTTTTCAACAAGTGACCGTCTCCCACCGGGCAGGGTGACCCAAAAAAAAAAAACCCCAAAAAAAAAAGCTTAAATCCTTTTTAAAACTTTCACCACACTCATACATAATCACGTCTTTGGGGGTTTAATCGAATTTAGAATGGGCCCCCCCGCTGTCACTATCCCAGACCCCCGCTTTAAAATGCAGGCATTGGCCCCTTTCCCCTTTTGGACTCAAGGGCCTTAAAAAAAAATTTAAATGGTTTCCCCTTTTAAAAACCCTTTACAAAAAAATTTCCCTGCTCACCTCAACAGCCGCAGGTCCCCAAAAAACCCTTCATCCCCCATTCACTCCTATCTAACACGCCACACATGCTTGCTGGGGAAAAACCCAAACCCCCCCCCCCCCCAAAACCCCTTTACCCCCCCCCTCCAACCTTTTCTAGGATGACCCACCCCCCCCTTTCCCTTCCCCCCCCGTTTATTGCTCCCCCCAAATCATTCTACTTTTATCCATTCTCTCAAAAAAACCCCAAAACCCCTCAACAACCCCATAAACTTTTTTCCTCTATAATTCCCTTTCACTTCTTTTTCCCCCCCTTCCCCCTTTTAAAAAAAATTCATGCTCTCTGAATCCCTAGGGACCTTCCCCCCCTTTTCATTTTTTTAAACAAAAATACCAACCACTCAACACTATCCCCCTGCTTTCAATTTCAAAAAAGGGTCCAGAAAAAAAAAAGACAGACATTTAAATAATATAACATTTATCTG
>WNWK01057367.1:0-10758 GCA_009830355.1 Cherax destructor
TGATCTCAATGCTCACCCCCTTAGCCGAGCATGGAGGGACATAAAGAAAATTAAGGGTACCAGAACTGGTCAGATCCCACCCTCATCCCACATAGAGCGAATGAGCTGTCGTGTGGCTGCCCACATCTAGCTATGACAATCTTCCAGTATCACACAAGCGAAATTAATGGACAAATATGATGCAAGGAGAGACTAATTTGTTTTATGCTCAGCAAGGAAGATGACTGTAACATTCCTTTCACTAAATTTGAACTTGATGCAGCATAACTAAGAGCAACTCCATGTCACCTGGTGAGGATGGTATTACTTACAATATACTCAGATTGCTGTGTCGAGTACCAGGTAATCCTTTACTTGAATTGTATAACATGAGCTATGTAACTGGGGAGCTCCCAAATCCTGGACCAACAGTCTCATTATTCCCATTCCAAAGCCCAATAACAAAACTCATTTCGCCCAATATCTCTTACTAGCTGCTTTGTAAAACATTCGAAAGAATGATTCTTAATCGTCTCATGCACAGAATTAAGCAAATTTTGTCTCCCCGGTTGCATGGTTTCATGGATGGAAGGAGTGTGCATCATTGCATAGCCACCTTTCTCACCCTGCACACTGACAGCTCACACATTCCTTCCTTGACCTTAATCTGATTTTGATCTAGCCAACCGACATGCAATCATTAGTGAACTTGCCAGAATGGATGTTGGAGGATGGCTTCTCCGCTGGATTAACTACCTGTCCAACAGAAAGTCGTCTGTGTTGTTCCAGGGACATAGAAGTGTAACTAAAGATTTTGAATTAGGAACCCCACAGGGAGGTGTGCTCAATCCACCCTATTCAATATTCTAATTAATGCTTTTAATGTTATATCTAGCCAGCCCCATCATTATATGATTAGTTTTGCTGATGATATAATGATTCACACCACCAGATTCTCCAACACCCAAAACATCCTTAACCTGTACTAGCCCTCGGTCAGGACCTGGGATTGATAATCTCTACTGATAAAACAAATATACTCAATAGGCGTCCTCCTCGACAGAGAGGCACAGTTCGCCAGATCCAGTTGCATGATGGGTCTCTTCTAGAATATGAAGCAGATACAGGTATCTAGGCTTGAGGTCCCACTACTTGGACATGTTGTAACGAGACTTTGTCGTCAATACAAAGAAAGGCTGAGAACACTTAGAGCTGGGGGTTTCACCCCAGGTATGGTGCTAATGTTAAAATTGTGAAAATTATATATCTTGCTTATATTAGGTCATTGGTTGATTATGCTGCGCCACTACTTGCTCTTGTGTCTGACTGGAAGCTTGGAGGGCTGGAAAAACTGCAGAACAAGCAATGAGGATCATTTTAGGATGCCCTCGTACTGCCAAAATTTTAAATATGAAAGAAAGAACTTGATATTCCAAGCATCAGAGATCGTGTTACTGAAAGAAATATCTAATTGGGGTTAATATGCTCAGGCAAGCCCATTCAAACCCCTGCACAGAAGCCCTCCAAACTTCCCTCAGCACTGGTGAACATCCCTCCAGATGGATCGAAAAACTGGAACCGACCTCCGCATGAACCACTACCTCCGCGTGCCCCGCGTTTTTTTATTCTGATTATCGCGATCTCGCTGCGTGCCAGAACTCTAGACTGTGCCAGTGAACTTAAAGGTTCATCCCTCCAGCGCTTGCAACCAATCTAGCAGAAAAATAGTACCCCTGTGACAAAAAGGAGAATTAGTGTGCAATTCCTGCCAGGCTTAGTGTACCGTGTCAAATAACAACAAGAACTTTTTGCCAGAGGAAAGAGTCTCCGAGATAATAGTGTCATAAATAGTGTTATAGTCTTTATCACAGTGGTACTGTAATATATAGATAAGATACCAAAATAAATGTAAGGTGAAAATTAAGGTGAATTTAGGCCTAAGGGAGGCAGGGTTCATGTGGTAAACAGTTGCCAACAGTCCCAGAACCCTACCATGCCGGTCACCTCGTATTAATAATCTTTAAACCTGCCAGTGTACCCGACCTATATTTTAGTGATACCATCCACCTAGTGTCATCATTCAGAAACATGGGTGGCCCGGTGGTCTGGTGGCTAGCCTCGCTTCCACGGAGGCCCGGGTTCGATTCCCGGTGGGTGAAACATTTCGACGTGTTTCCTTACACCTGTTGTCATGTTCACCTAGCAGCAAATAGGTACCTGGGTTGTTAGTCGACTGGTGTGGGTCGCATCCGGGGGACAAGATTAAGGACCCAATGGAAATAAGACAGACAGTCTCGATGACGACTGACTTTCTTGGGTTATCCTGGGTGGCTAACCCTCCGGGGTTAAAATCCAAGAAAAACTTATCTTATCTTATCTTACAATGTTGCCGTAGCTAATAAACAGTAACAAATCGTACTTAGTAAGTAAGTAAGTAAGTTTATTCAGGTATACACAAATACATTTACATAGATTATCATACATAGCAGCATATGTGTAGAGAACCCAGGATAACCCAAAAAGTCATGAGTAACTTATTTCCATTGTGATGTAGACTATACAGTTTGTGGTAAAACTAAACCTGAGTTAGCAGGGTCCAATATACACAACGAAAATAAAATATTCCTCCCGTAATCTTCATCTTCAAGCCACGGCTGCTCCCACAGTTATACTCTTTGTATCAAACTGAACACATATTACTCTGTTAAATATTCTTCCAGTAGTCCTTTTCATGTGCTAGTCTAAAATCCCGACTGGATACGTCCAAAATAAGTGATCCACTAATCCGGATTCGCCCGGATTCGTCCAAAAACACATGAACCAACGACCGGATTCAAACGGATTCCTTGAAAACAAGGTATCCTCTTACCGGATTCATAAGCTGACAGGGTTTTACACGCCCTTATTAAACACCCAAACAGCAACTACAACAAATAGATACAATGAAAATAGACAGATCTACTGTTAAGGTGGTTATTAGTAAAAAAGAAATACAGTGAGCCACAAACTGGATTCGCCGGATTCGTCCAAGAAATAAGTGAACAAAGGACCGGATTCAAACGATTCGTTTGAAATAAGCCAAATCGGAAGAACTGTTAAAAACAACTAAATACTTCGAGAAATTAAGACTAGCTAGCTAGGGAGAGTGGTCAAGTGTTGTAAGATGACCACCACCATGAAGATCTGTGTAGTCTGTAGAAAGGGTAATGGACGAACACAGGCCTGGATTGCTTGCAATCTCTGTAGTCAATGGTCTCATGGTATATGCAGGGATTTTAAACCAGTGACCACATTGACATAAACTCAGAGAGATGTTTTTGGTCTCCCAAACGAGATACACCTGAATGAGGAAATTACATCTATATTAAAAGACAAGAACACCAATAAAAGATCCTTCTTGAAAGACATGTCAGCCTGGTATGACAGCTGGGAAAATAATATGGGTGGTTTGGACAGGGGCTGTCTTGAACGACAGCACTTCTGAGGGTGCTAGTGTTGTCCTGGAGGACAGTGCTCTTGAGTGCTAGTGTTGTCCTGGAGGACAGTTCTCCTGAGGGTGCTAGTGTTGTCCTGGAGGACAGTTCTCCTGAGGGTGCTAGTGTTGTCCTGGAGGACAGTGCTCCTGAGGGTGCTAGTGTTGTCCTGGAGGACAGTGCTCCTGAGGGTGCTAGTGTTGTCCTGGAGGACAGTGCTCCTGAGGTGCTAGTGTTGTCTGGAGGACAGTGCTCCTGAGGGTGCTAGTGTTGTCCTGGAGGACAGTGCTCCTGAGGGTGCTAGTGTTGTCCTGGACGACAGTGAACAAAAAGGAGACACTGGCCCTGGTGATGAAACAAATAAAGACAATGCTATTCAATTCACAGAGGTACAAATTAGCGATACTGCTGGAGATGGAACAAAAGGGGATGATGCCTCAGGGAACTGAGTCGACACATTACCAGCAAAACCTGGTAGAAGCACTGATGTCTATACAGGGGAGATAGATAGGGAGGAAACAGAAAAAATGCACTAGCAGCGAACGTAGCTTCAATGAATCCTAGGAAACAGAGATCCAATCTATGCAAATACTATGCCTTGGGTATCTGCATTCACGGTATATCTGGTAAAACAGGTGGGACATGCACCTTTGAGCATCCCAAAAAAATGCCGCACCCACATGGCAACAGGAGAGTACAACTTCCCCTCCTGTAACTTATTTCACCCAGAAATGTGTCACTCATCAATCCATGAAAGAAAATGCTACAGCACATACTGCCAGACACATCATCTAAAGGGGACAAGAAGACACAAACCAGCCGACTATGGGAAGCAAAAGAGAGCCACAACCCCTCCAGGGACGGAGTTTTTTTTAGGGCCAGGAGGGAAAAAAGACTGGCAAGAAATGACAATAATCGTACACCAACTAAAAACACTTCTGGAGCAGAGGCACGGACACTGGCCTCCACCCCAGAACAACAGATATTAGAGCCAGAAAATAAAAAAAACCTAAATTCCACCAATATAACGACATTTGTCTTTACAAACATACAGGGTCTAAAGCCGTCAAAAAACAACAAAATTCCTCACATCAAGGAACTGCTCACGGAGTCAAATGCAATGTTTGCAGCATTCACAGAGACCCACATAAAGGATCATTATGATAACGAAATATGGATCCCAGGTTATAACCTATTCAGATGCGACAGACTAAACAGGCAACAAGGGGTTGGCCTGTACATCAAGAGTCGCTCATTTGCTCAGAACTACTAAACACTTCAAATGATCAAGTTGAAGTTTTGGCGTAAAGATTGAAAACCAAAACCTTGTCATTGTGGTGGTATACAAGCCTCCAGATGCAACTTCCCAGCATTTCCAGGAGCAGTTTTTGAAAATTGATCATTGTCTGTAAAATCTCCCAACTCCTGGCCCAAACATCTTACTACTGGGAGATTTCAACTTGAGACACCTAAAATGGAGGAATTATAGCAAACAATGTTTTAGCAGAGATCATCCCAGGAGGCAGCGCAGATGATAATTCACACACACACGAACTATTAAATCTCTGCACCAAATTCACCTTAAACCAGCAAATATTAGAGCCTACAAGACTAGAAAATACGCTGGACCTCATCTTCACTAACAACGACGATCTGATACGGAATATAACCTTATCAAAGATCACAACATAATAGATCACAACATAATAGAGGTAAGACATGCATGCACAGGGCTCCTGACCAGCAAAATGTGATCAGTCATGAAGGTCTCTTCACAAAATTCAATTTTAATAACAAAAACATACAATGGGATCAAGTCAACCATGTCCAAATGAAACAAGCTGGGAAGATATCCTAAACAACACGGATCCAAACAGTTGCCTAGAAGTAGATGAATGGTTCAGAGAACCGACAAGATATAAATTAGACACATATGCAACACTTGGGTATCTTTATTGAGGAAACGTTTCGCCACACATTGGCTTCATCAGTCCCAAAACATAAGCAGAAAGGTATAAGGAGGGGGAGTTTGAGGTAATCAGTCCCTCGGCCAGGGGTCGATGTGTTCAGTCCATCAATCTTTTAGAAAGTACAGCGTATACTGTAGTCAGGTGAGGCGGAACAGGGGGGAGGCGGGGTCATATGGTACCATCCACTAGAAAAAATAACTCTGTGGTTCTTGAGATCTGCTCAAGACACATTACATTACGAAAAAGAAAAAAAGATGTAAACTAGAAAGAGGAGCACTCCTATACAGACGAGGCGAAGAGTCACAGAGCTGCTGAGAGGGGCCAATTATCTGAAATACGTAAAAGGCACTGGTCAATGAAATTGCAAATATCGAACTTAAACTGAAGGAATCTTACAGTAGACAAGAATCACAGGAAGAACTAAAAGCCATAAAGTAAATTGAAAAAAAAAACTTCTTTTCTTATGACAAATCTAAGGCAAAAAAAAACCAATATTGGGGGCCCCGCTTAGGCGGGATGGGACATACACAGATGACCGCCAAGAAATAGTGAGATATTAAAGTCCCAATACGACTCCCGTGTTCCAGTGGCTTTATACTGTAGTCAGGTGAGGGCGAAGCAGGAGGGGGGGCGGGGATAGTGGTCCATCCACTAGAAAAAATGAACTCTGTGGTTCTTGAGATCTGCTCAAGACACATTACATTAAGAAAAAGAAAAGAAGATGTAAACTAGAAAGAGAGGGGGTCCTATCGGGGCGAAGGGGGAGTCACAAAAGCTGCTGAGAGGGGAAATATCTGAAATACGTAGAGAGGCACTGGTCAATGAAATTGCAAATATCGAACTTAAACTGAAGGAAACTTTCAGGAGACAAGAATCACAGGAAGAACTAAAAACCATAAAGTAAATTGAAAAAAAAAACTTCTTCTCTTATGACAAATCTAAAAAGGGAAAAACATCCCAAAATTGGGGCCCTGCTTAGGCGGGGTGGGACATACACAGATGACAGCCAAGAAATGAGTGAGATATTAAAGTCCCAATACGACTCAAATGTTCAGCGAGCCACTGCCCAGACTAAGGGTCGACATCCAAATGAATTTTTTTGAACGAAACCCCAAATTTGGTCATCAAAAAAATCTCAGATATTACCCCTAACTCCACGACTCTGAAAAGGAAAAAAATGCTGATTATGCACCCCCCCGGCCCCAGACTCATGGAACTCCCGTTCTCAAAATTGCAAGAAGCCCCCCTGCTTTCGCATTCTTGCAGGGGGAAGCATGGACACGGGGGTCATCCACCACAGTACAGACCCAGACTGTACCCCGTCGAGTCTTCTTTCCCCTTCCTAATCTTCGACTTTGCATTGGTGGGGTTGCTCAGGAGCCTTGGGCCCGGCCCACCTTCCAGACCCCTTTTGTAGTTCTGCTGGTCCTCGCCCGACTGAATTCTTCTCATAACTTAAATCATCTAAAAAAGGGACGCCGGGTCTATTCCTTCCGTCTGTCTTTCCCTCCAGCACCCGGCCCTAGGACTCCCCCTGGAACCCCATCTCCGGGCCCCCCCCGCACCTCCCCCGTACCGCTCCTCTTTTTCCCTGACAGGTTTTCCCCTGATCCATTGCATCCCCCTTTTATCCCCCTGGTCCCCCATTTTGCACTAATTTTTGTGGAATTTCAAACCCTTCTTACAGCCCGGGGAATTGAATCCCCCCCCTCTCTCTTGTCTTACGGCTTCCCCCTGTCGAATAGTGGTTTGTGACCGGGTTTCCCCCGTCCCTGAAACCGTTTGGGCCGTCGTTGATAAGCTCATTCCTTTCTAGGTATGTGTTTTTTCTGTGTCTGTGCTTGTGCCCTCGTGTGTGTGCTCCCCCTAATTGGGTTGGGGGGTCGAGACTCAGCTCGGGCCCCCGCCTCTTCGCTGTCCGCTACTGGGTTTTGCTCCCCCTGCCCCATGACTTTATCATACCTTGTCTTAAAAGATGTATGGTTCCCCCTCCACTATATCGTTCGCTAGCTATTCCACTTCCTATTTCTCTATGGCTGAAGAAATGCTTCCTAACATCCCTTTGCTCATCTGGCCCCGCTTCCAGTTTCCCCCCTTTGTTTCTGTGTTCCCTCTCTTGAACATTCTGCATATCCACCTTTCGTTTCCCCCGCAGTATTTTGTATGTCGTTATCTTCTCCTCTAACCCTTCTGTCCTCTAGTGTTGTTAGCCCTATTTCCCTCAACCTTTCTTCATAGGACACCCCCTGAGTTTGGGAATAACCTTGTCGCAAACCTTTGCACTTTCTCTGCTTCTTGACGTGTTGACAAGATGTGGGTTCCAGACTGGTGCTGCATAGGGGCCCTGGTACACAGTGTACGTGTCTTAACGATTCCTTGTTGGGTAACGGAACCTAATTTTAGGTTTGCCAGTCCCCTTGCTGCCGCGTTATCTGGTTGTTTGGGGGCCTCGGGCGTGCTTGGCATTATACTCACCCCAAGGTCTTTCTCCTTTGACGGGGTCCCTTTGTCCCCCTAGCCTGTCTCTGTCAGCAGTCTTCTTTGGTGGGATTAAATTCGGAAGCCAGTTGCTAGACCGATGTCAATTTTTCCAGGTCTTTTTAAAGTCTGGGTCCTCTTCCGTTGATTCCCCCCAATTTTTTTCACATCTTGAACAGAGACACTTCTGAGTTTTCCCCGTCCGTCATGTCTTTACATATACCGGGAAAACACTGGTCCTGGTGCCTGGGTACCCTCGCCCAAAACGCCCACTGTGATATCTCATCAAAACCCCATGACCTTTTGCCCCCCTGTGGGTTTCCCCTGATCCATTCCAGTCCCCTTTCCCTGTTATACATGCCTGTTCTTCTTCTTTAAATCCATATGAAGAACTTTTCAAAAGGCCTTCCTCAGTCAGGAAAATGCATAACCACCTTCTCTCTTTTTCCTCTGTTACTTTATCATGAACTCCGGGGGTTTGTTCCAGTTTCCTTCGGAATCCATGCTGTCTGGTGTTTATTATCCCGTTCAGCTCAGTTTCTCCCCCTTCTTTTCCCGATATTTTCTCCCAAAACTTTTCACACTATCTGTGACCCGGGCTATAGTTTAGTGCCTCTTTTCTGTCTCCTTTTAAAATGGGGGCTCGTTGGTTCTTCCCTACCTCAGGTAGCTGCCCAGTTTCAAGGGATGTTTGAATTTATGGGGAAGTAACTCATCCTCACTCCCCGAAAACCCCGGGGGGAATTTTCCCGGGCCCCCTCCCCTTTTATATCGAGGGCACTGGTAACTCTTCACCTCTTCCACACTTGTGTATTTAGCACTTGATACATCCCTTGTTGGTGATCCTTAAACCTCGAGTTGGCTCCTCCCTACCTCTTGATCGTTTTTGTGAGTTTCATTTTTCCCCAGCCTTATCACCTGGTCCTTTACTGTTGTCTTCCTTCTGATGTGATGTACATCGTTCGGGCGGGTTAACTTTCGATGCTATGTCATTTTTTTACTGTTTCTGGGGCCCCCCTCCATACCCGTGCATACTCGTTTCTAGCTCTTGACTAATCTCTTTATTTACTTGGGGTTTTTTGCCCTTTTGTACCTTTTCATTCTCTGACACTCTGGTCTTTGCCTCTCTGCCCTTTTGGGGAAACCAGGGGCTCTTTCTTGTCTTCCCTTTAATCTTTTCTTCTGGGTATAAACCGTTTCTCTTCCTTGCACTTTGTCCTAAAATTCCATCATTTCATTTATGACTGTCCTTCCCTTTCCCTTTCCCCCTGGACCTCCTGCGGAGGTGTCCGGGTTTTGTGGATGTTGACCATTAAATTTGTATTTATAACCATTAATATTGTGACCTGGGGTGGACGTGTCAGTGGCTCATTACTTTGAATTTGTTCATAATTGTAACCATGTATAATGAATGGTTTAATACCTTTGTAACTTGTCATGATTGTACCAGATCTACCTGGAGTTATTCCTTTGTAACTAGTTCAGCTATCATAACTTTGGGGTCCCGTCCCCGGACCCATTTTTGTCCCCCTGTAATCTTTTGACTACCGCCCACCATGGGTTTGGGTGGCTCCACCCCACCATGGGGTTTGGGGGCTCCCCCCACCATGGGTTGGGGGGACTACAACCCACACCATGGGGAAAGGGGTGCTACCACCCCCACCCTAGGTTGGGGTGCTACTAAAACCCTGGGTTGGTGTGACTGCCGCCCACCATGGGTATGGGGTGCAAAATAAAGATATTAAATTACATTCTCTAGATAAATAATCTAAGTTATGAACCTACTAGCAGTAAAATATTATTATGAACCCACTAGTGTAATAATCTCAGTTTGAACCTACTAGCATAATAAATTAGTTTGAAACCCACTAGCGTAATAAACTCAGTTATGAACCTACTAGCACTAATAATCTTAGTTATGAAACCCACTACCAGTAATAATTTAGTTATGAACCTCTAATAATAATCTCAGTTATGAACCTACTACGTAATAATTTGGGTTATGAACCTATAGCAGTAATAATGAATTATGAACCTTAGCAGTAATAATACTCAGTTTGAAACCCCTGCATAATAATTTAGTTTGAACCCTACCAGTAATAATTTAGTTATGAACCTCTAGCAGTTTAAAGCTAAGTTATGAACCTTAGGGGAATAATATGTTTGAAACCCCTACGTAATAAATTTAATTATGAAACCCACTAGCAGTAATAATACTAAGTTATGAACCTACTAGCAGTAATAATACTCGTTTGAACCTACTAGCAGTAATAAATTTGTTATGAACCTACCCGTAATAATCTTAGTTATGAACCTCTAGTAGTAATAATCTCAGTTTGAACCTACTAGCAGTTTTTAGTTATGAACCTACTGCAGCAATAATCTCAGTTTGAAACCCACTGCACTAATTTATTTGACCTCTCCCCGTAATAAAATTTTATGAACCTACTAGCAGTTTAAAACTCAGTTAAACCTACCCCGTAAAAATACTTAGTTATGAACCTACTAGCAGTTAAAAAACTAATTATGAACCCATGCAGTAATAATCTCGTTATGAACCTACAGCAGTAATAATACAAATTGAACCCTAGCAGTAATAATCTAAGTTATGAACCTACTAGCAGTAAAATACTAAGTTATGAACCCACTAGCAGTAATAATCTTGTTTGAACCTACTAGCAGTAATAATACTAAAGGGATGAACCTACTAGCAATAATAATACTAAGGTATAACTACTACCTAATAATACTTAGTTATGCCTACTGCATAATAATCAGTTATAACCTACTACCAGTAATAATACTTAGTTATGAACCTACTAGCAGTAATAATTAAGTTATGAACCTACTAGCAGTAA
>WNWK01057368.1:0-10758 GCA_009830355.1 Cherax destructor
TAAACTTATCTAGAATATATTTAGTTGGATTAGTCTAAGTTAAATTGCTCTTGTTATAATAAGGTTAGGTAAGTTTTCTAAGGTTCTTTTGGTACAAAATTATTAATTTTTAAATTAACATAAATGAAAAAAATATGTCTTTAAACGTATAAGAGAATTTTTTTAAAAAAGGACTTAAAATTAAATGAGTTCTTGCTAACTGACCAGTTTTACCTATTCGGCACGACATTCATTTTTTTTATTAACACATCGGCCGATTCCCACCAAGGCAGGGTGGCCCGAAAAAGAAAAACTTTCATCATCATTCACTCCATCACTGTCTTGCCAGAGGGGTGCTTTACACTACAGTTATAAAACTGCAACATTAACACCCCTCCTTCAGAGTGCCGGCACTGTACTTCCCATCTCCAGAAATCAAGTCCGGCCTGCCGGTTTCCCTGAATCCCTTCATAAATGTTACTTTGCTCACACTCCAACAGCACGTCAAGTATTAAAAACCATATGCCTCCATTCACTCCTATCAAATACGCTCACACATGCTTGCTGGAAGTCCAAGCCCCTCGCACACAAAACTTCCTTTACCCCCTCCCTCCAACCTTTCCTAGGCCGACCCCTACCCCGCCTTCCCTCCACTACAGATTTATACACTCTCGAAGTCACTCTGTCTCGTTCCATTCTCTGTACATGTCCAAACCACCTCAACAACCCCTCCTCAGCTCTCTGGACAATCGTTTTGGTAAGCCCGCACCTCCTCCTAATTTCCAAACTCCGAATTCTCTGCATTATATTCACACCACACATTGACCTCAGACATGACATCTCCACTGCCTCCAGCCTTCTCCTCGTTGCAACATTCATCACCCATGCTTCACACCCATATAAGAGCGTTGGTATAACTATACTCTCATACATTCCCTCTTTACTTCCATGGACAAGGTTCTTTGTCTCCACAGATTCCGAAGTGCTCCACTCACCCTTTTCCCTCATCAATTCTATGATTCACCTCATCCTTCATAGACCCATCTGCCGACATGTCCACTCCCAAATATCTGAATACATTCACCTCCTCCATACTCTCTCCCTCCTGTCTGATATCAATCTTTCGTCACCTATTCTTTTTGTTATCCTCATCACCTTACTCTTTCCTATATTCACTTTCAATTTTCTTCTTTTACACACCCTACCAAATTCATCCACCAACCTCTGCAACTTCTCTTCAGAATCTCCCAAAAGCACAGTGTCATCAGCAAAAAGCAACTGTGACAACTCCACTTTGTATTTGCTTCTTTATCTTTTAGCCCAACACCTCTTGCCAAGACCCTCCATTCACTTCTCTTACAACCCCATCTATAAATATATTGAACAATCACGGTGACATCACACATCCTTGTCTAAGGCCCACTTTTACTGGGAAATAGTCCTTCCCTCCTACACACTCTAACCTGAGCCTCACTATCCTCATAAAAACTCTTCACTGCTTTCAGTAACCTTCCTCCTATTCCATACACCTGCAACATCTGCCACATTGCCCCCCTATCTACCCTATCATACGCCTTTTCCAAATCCATAAATGCCACAAAAACATCTTTACCCTTATCCAAATACTGTTCACCTATATGTTTCACTGTAAACACTTGGTCTACACACCCCCTACCTTTCCTAAAGCCCCCTTGTTCATCTGCTATCCTGCTTTCTGTCTTACTCCTAATTCTTTCAATAATAACTCTACCATACACTTTACCAGGTACACTCAACAGACTTATTCCCCTATAATTTTTGCACTCTCTTTTGTCCCTTTGCCTTTATACAAAGGAACAATACACGCTCTCTGCCAATCCCTAGGTACCTTACCCTCTTCCATACATTTATTAAATAATAGCACCAACCACTCCAAAACTATATCCCCACCTGCTTTTAACATTTCTATCTTTATCCCATCAATCCCAGCTGCCTTACCCCTTTCATTCTACCCACTGCCTCACGAACTTCCCTACACCCACAACTGGCTCTTCCACACTCCTACAAGATGTTATTCCTCCTTGCCCTACACACGAAATCACAGCTTCCTGTCTTCATCAACATTTAACAACTCCTCAAAATATTCTCTCCATCTTCCCGATACCTCTAACTCTCCATTTAATAACTCTCCTCTCCTATTTTTAACTGTCAAATCCATTTGTTCTCTAGGCTTCCTCAACTTATTAATCTCATTCCAAAACTTTTTCTTATTTTCAACAAAATTTGCTGATAACATCTCACCCACTCTCTCATCTGCTGTCCTTTTACATTGCTTCACCACTCTTTTAACCTCTCTTTTTCTCTCCATATACTCTTCCCTCCTTGCATCACTTCTACTTTGTAAAAACCTCTCATATGCTAACTTTTCTCCTTACTACTCTCTTTACATCATCATTCCACCAATCGCTCCTCTTCCCTCCGCACCCACTCGCCTGTAACCACAAACTTCTGCTGAACACTCTAACACTACATTTTTAAATCTACCCATACATTTTCGACCCCATTGCCTACACTCTCACTAGCCCATCTATCCTCCAATAGTTGTTTATATCTTACCCTAACTGCCTCCTCTTTTAGTTTATAAACCTTCACCTCTCTCTTACTTACTGATTCTATTTTCCTTGTATCCCATCTACCTTTTACTCCCACTGTAGCTATAACTAAAAAGTGATCTGATATATCTGTGGCCCCTCTATAAACATGTACATCCTGAAGTCTACTCAACAGTCTTTTATCTACTAATACATAGTCCAACAAACTACTGTCATTACGCCCTACATCATATCTTGTATACTTATTTATCCTCTTTTTCTTAAAATATGTATTACCTATAACTAAACCCCTTTCTATACAAAGTTCAATCAAAGGGCTCCATTATCATTTACACCTGGCACCCCAAACGTACCTACTACACCCTCTCTGCATGTTTCTCCCACTTTAGCATTTAGGTCCCCTACCACAATTACTCTCTCATTTGGTTCAAAAGTTCCTATACATTCGCTTAACATCTCCCAAAATCTCTCTCTCTCTCTACACTCCTCTCTTCTCCAGGTGCATACACGCTTATTATGACCCACTTTTCGCATCCGACCCTTATTTTAATCCACATAATCCTTGAATTTACACATTCATATTCCCTCTTTTCCTTCCATAACTGATCCTTCAACATTATTGCTACCCCTTCCTTAGCTCTAACTCTCTCAGATACTCCTGACTTAATCCCATTTATTTCTTCCCACTGAAACTCGCCTACCCCCTTCAGCTTTGTTTCGCTTAGGGCCAGGACATCCAACTTCTTTTCATTCATAACATCGGCAATCATCTCTTTCTTATCATCCGCACTACATCCACGCACATTCAGACAACCCAGTTTTATTAAGTTTTTCTTCTTCTCGTTTTTAGTAGATTTGTACAGGAGAAGGGGTTACTAGCCCATTGCTCCCGGCATCTTAGTCGCCTCATACGACACGCATTGCTTACGGAGGAAAGATTCTTTTCCACTTCCCCATGGACAATATAGAAAATATAAAGAACAAGAGCTATTAAGAAAAAGAAGAAAAACCTAGATGTGTGTATGTATATATATGCATGTGTATGCCAGTGTAGTGTGACCTAAAGTGTAAGTAGAAGTAGCTAGATATACCTGTTATCTAGCGTGTTTATGAGACAGAAAAAAGACACCAGCAATCCTACCATCATGTAAAACAGTTTCAGGTTTCTGTTTCACAGTCACCTGGCAGGACGGTAGTACCTCCCTGGGTGGTTGCTGTCTACCAACCTACCAACCTATATATATATATATATATATATATATAAGTATTACAGGGGGTTGAACAAAATAATATGAACAACTTGTTATTTAACATTTTTTATTTTTTTTCACATAGCATTTGAACAATATTCAGAGTAATTCTGAGTCATTCCTCAAGCAACACCTGCTCTAACTCTTCCAAAGACGTCGGTGGAGGAAATCGGTTCGTGGCTTGCTGTTCCAACTGACCCTTCAGATGCTCTATAATATTTAGATTCGGCGATTGTAGAGGCTAGTCCAAGTGCTCAACTTCACTTTCACTTTCTTCATGGCAGTTTTGAACAACTCTAGAGCAGTGAATTGGTGCATTATCGTCTTGGAAGACAGCGCCGCCATTGGGAAACAGCGTTTGTATCATGGGATGGATTTCGTCACCCATAAATCGACAAATATATTTGGGCGTTTACCCTTCCATGCAGTACTAGGCATAAGAGAATTCCACGATATTGCCCAAATCATCACAGATTCGCCTTCATGCTTCATGGTGGTAGACTCAGCCAGATCTTGGGAAAGTCTAAAAGAAGATTCGTCAGGGTACTAATACAAATGTATTTTTTTTGCATATTATACAATGTGAAATTTACATAAGATATTGTTAAGCACAAATAAGCCACTAGTACGCCGGATCATTTCTTCCATTGGTCCATTGTCCAATTCTTAGGGTCATAACACCATTTTTGAGCTTTGCAATATTTGCTTCAGAGAGGAAAGGATTAGTAATTGCAGCTCTCTCATGACATCCAGCTGCATGGAGCTTACGACGAACTGTTTTGGTTGAAACTGGTTTGCAAGATTCTGATTCAGCTCTGCAGTCACTTTTTCTGCTGTAGTCTTATAATATTTTGACACAATATACTTTAATACTCGATGGTCCCGGTCACACAGCTTCTTCTTACGTTCACTATTGCATTTGATGGAGCTTGTCTAATTAAAATTTTGGAATACAGACATGACCGTAGAGAAACATGAAATATTTCAGCGGTTTTGGTGACCGAGGCTTCAGCCATCAGCGTTCCAACAATATGTCCTCTTTAAAATTCTGTATGGTCTTTTATTCTTGTCTCGACTTCGTTCTGAAATATAACAACACAATTGATTAGAACGAAAAGTACGACAAAAACGAACATTTAAGACATTTAAATCGATTATTCAGTCATTATTACGACAGTTCAATCGGCCGTTTCCCACCAAGGCAGGGTGACCTGAAAGAGAAGAAACATTTTCATCATCATTCACTCCACCACTGTCTTGCCAAAGGCACGCCTACACGACAGTTAAAAAATTGTATCATAAACTTCTCTCCTTCAGAGTACAGACACTGTACTTCCAACCTCGAGGACTCAAGTCCGGCTTGCGGTTTCCCTGAATCCCTTCATAAATGCTACCCGGCTCACACTCCAACAGCACGTCAAGTCATTAAACCTATTTGTCTCCACTCGCTTCTATCTAACATACTCATGCACGCTTGCTGGAGGTCCAAGCCCCTTGCACACAAAACATCCTTTACCCCCTCCAACGTTTCCTAGGCCAACCCCTACCCCGCCTTCCACTACAGATTTATACTCTGTCCAAGTCATTCTGCTTTGTTCCATCCTCTCTAAATGTCCAAATCACCTCAACAACTTTTCCTCAGCCATCCTAATTTCCAAACTATGGAGCCTCTGCATTATATTCACACTGCACATCGCCCTCAGACACATCTCCACTGCCTCCACAGTTGCAGCATTCACCACCCATGCTTCACATTCATATAAGAGCGTTGGTATAACTATACTCTCATATATTCCCCTCTTTGCTTTCATGGATAACGTTCTTTATCTCCAAAGACTCTTCAGTGCACCACTCACCTTTTTCCCCTCATCAATTCTATGATTTCACTTCGTCTTTCATAGACCTATCTGCTGACAGCCCACTCTCAAATAGTATCTGAATACATTCACTTCCTCCATACACTCTCCTTCCAATCTAATATTCTAGTTTGGCTTCAGATAGACAAACTTTATCAGGTTTCTTTTCACTTAGCTCTAAATTTTTTTTTAGATCACTCCATCTATATTGGTATACAGAATCTTCAGAAATGTTTTATTCTCACTGTTGCTCTTTTTCACATTTGCTTTAATGTGGTTTTATAGCTGGGCCTTCCTCCTTATCTGTGCATATTCATTTCTGGTTCTTCGACTACTCTCCTTATTCTCCTGGATTCTATGCCTCCTATACTTCTTCCATTCTCTATTGCATTTGGTTTTGGCCTCTCTACACCTCCGGGTGAACCAAGGGCTCATCCTGGCCTTCTCATTATTTCTATTACCCTTGGGTACAAACCTCTCCTCTGCTGCCTTGCAAATTGTTGTCACATATTCCATCATCTCATTTACTGACTTTCCTGCCAGTTCTCTGTCCCACTGGACTTCATACAGGAAGTTCCTCATGCCTGTGTAGTCCCATCTCCTGTAGTTTGGCTTCATTCGTCCTGCCCTTCCTGCTTGCCCCTCCACTTGTAACTCCACTATGTATTCAAAGCTCAGACCCACATGATCGCTAGCTCCGAGGGGCCTTTTGTATGTGATGTCCTCAATATCTGCATTGCTCAAGGTGAATGCAAAGTCCAGTCTTGCTGGTTCGTCCCCTCCTCTCTCTTTGGTAGTCTCCCAAATGTGTTGATGCATGAGGTTTTCCAATACCACTTCCATCATCTTAGCTCTCCACGTTTCTGGGGTCCCCATGTTGCTCCAGGTTTTTTCCAGTAAATTTCTTTGTGACTGAAGTCACCCACAACCAGTAGTTTTACCCTGACTACATGGGCCCGTCTGGCCACTTCAGCCAGTGTGCCAACCATCGCTCTGTTGCTCTCATATTCTTGTTTTGGCCTTTTGTTATTCTGCAGTGGGTTACACATCACTGCAATTACCACCTTGGGACCTCCAGACTGAAGTGTTTCTATTATGTAGTTTTTTGCTTCTTCTCTGTTTCCTCTCTCCAGCTCCTTAAAATCCCATTGGTTTTTGATGAGAAGTGCCACTCCTCCACCCCCTCTGTTTCCCCTGTCTTTCCTCAGGATTTGATACCCAGTTAGAAAGATGGCATCTGTTATCATACCCGTGAGTTTGGTTTCTGTGAGAGCTATGATGCCTCATGCTGCCTCTTTGATTCTTTCATGCCACTCTTCCCACTTGTTCATTTTTCTATCAGCATTGGTGTATCATTCCTTCAGTTTCCTCTCCAACACTGTATTTCGGGGGGCTGTGGGGGTTGGGGGAGTGGGGGCATGGCAGGGTGCTGTGGGATTCTACTGCAAAGTGTTGGGCGGTGGCTGTGATTGTGGATTGTGGTTCGTATTGGGATAATATGCTTTGCTGTGGGGTTCTAAGGGTGGTTCTGTTTATGTTTGTACTTGTTGCTCTGTCTGGCTCTGTTGTTCTCTGCTGACTCTGTCCTTGTCTCTTTTTCTAGTCCCTTTCGATTCTGAGTCCTCTCCCTCAGCTGCTGCCGTTCTGTTTCTGTTCTGTTGCTGTCTAGGAACACCCTCCTGTATGTTGATGTTTTCCTCAACCATGATTTCTCCTGCAGTATCCTGTTCCTGACAGTTTCTGTCTTGAAAATTAGTTTGGCAGGCCGATTTTTCGCCATCAAGTACCCCGTATTCTCCAAAAATTTATTATCTCAGTCATGTTCTCCTCGCCTATTTCTTTGATGATGTTTTCAATCTCGTGTTTTTCTTTCTGCCATCTTTCGTTGTATGTCCTCCCTTCACTCTCCTGAAGCCCATGAATAAAAACTGATCTTTCCCTCTCCACCTCCCACTGCCTATTCCTCTGTGTCTCTGGGTCCTGTTTGTATATAGCCATTGTCTCCCTTGTTATTTCCTGTGACTCTTGGTGGCCTGGTCGTGCCTCTGCATGGGACCTGTCATCATCTCTACCTGAAGTGTGTACTCACCTAGTTGTACTCACCTAGTTGTGGTTGCAGGGGTCAGGTCATAGCTCCTGGCCCCGCCTCTTCACTGGCCGCTGCTGGGTCTCTCTCCCTTCGTCATGAGCCTTATCATACCTCTTCTTAAAGCTATGTGTGTGCTCACCTAATTGTGGTTGCAGGGGTCGAGACTCAGCTCCTGGCGCCGCCTCTTCGCTGTCTGCTACTGGGTCTCTGCTCTCCCTGCTCCATGAGCTTTATCATACCTTGTCTTAAAATTATGTATGGTTCCTGCCTCCACTATATCTTTCTCTAGACTATTCCACTTCCTGACTACTCTGTGGCTGAAGAAATGCTTCCTAACATCCCTTTGACTCATCTGAGTCTTCAGCTTCCAGTTGTGTCCCCTTGTTTCTGTGTTCCCTCTCTGGAACATCCTGTCACTGTCTACCTTGTCAATTCCCGGCAGTATTTTGTATGTCGTTATCATGTCTCCTCTGACCCTTCTTTCCTCCAGTGTTGTGTGTGTACTCACCTAGTTGTACTCACCTAGTTGTGGTTGCAGGGGTCGGGTCATAGCTCCTGGTCCCGCCTCTTCACTGGCCGCTACTGGGTCACTCTCCTCTGCTTAAAGCTATATATGGAACCTGCCTCCACTACATCGCTTCCCAAACTATTCCACTTCCCGACCACTCTGTGACTGAAGAAATACTTCCTAACATCTCTGTGATTCATCTGAGTCTTCAACTTCCAACTGTGTCCCCTTGTTGCTGTGTCCCATATCTGGAACATTCTGTCTTTGTCCACCTTGTCAATTCCTCTCAGTATCTTATATGTCGTTATCATGTTGTACGGTTCGTATTTCTAACGGCTTTACTGAGAGGAAGCAGAATCCGGTGTTTGAGTGAGTGCCGCCGCAGGCGTCCATTCTAACCGTGCAATGTCCCCCCTATCTCTCCTGTCCTCCAGTGTCGTCAGGTCGATTTCCCTTAACCTCTCCTCGTAGGACATACCCCTTAGCTCCGGGACTAGTCTTGTTGCAAACTTTTGCACTTTATATAGCTTCTTTATGTGCTTAGCTAGGTGTGGGTTCCAAACTGGTGCTGCATACTCCAGTATGGGCCTAACGTACACAGTGTACAGGGTCCTGAACGATTCTTTATTAAGATGTCGGAATGCTGTTCTTAGGTTTGCTAGGCGCCCATATGCTGCAGCAGTTATTTGGTTGATGTGCGCCTCAGGAGATGTTCCTAGTGTTATACTCACCCCAAGATCTTTTTCCTTGATTGAGGTTTGTAGTCTCTGGACCCCTAGACTGTACTCCGTCTGCGGTCTTTGCCCTTCCCCAATCTTCACGATTTTGCACTTGGTGGGGTTGAACTCCAGGAGCCAATTGCTGGACCAGGCTTGCAGCCTGTCCAGATCCCTTTGTAGTTCTGCCTGGTCCTCGTCCGATTGAATTCTTCTCATCAACTTCACATCATCTGCAAACAGGGACACTTCGGAGTCTATTCCTTCCGTCATGTCGTTCACAAATACCAGAAACAGCACCGGTCCTAGGACTGACCCCTGTGGAACCCCACTCGTTACCGGCGCCCACTCTGACACCTCGCCACGTACCATGACTCGCTGATGGCTTCCTAACAGGTATTCCCTGATCCATTGTAGTGCCTTCCCTGTTACCCCTGCCTGGTCCTCCAGCTTCTGCACTAATCTCTTGTGTGGAACTGTGTCAAACGCCTTCTTACAGTCCAAGAATATGCAATCTACCCACCCCATTCTCTCTCTTGTCTTACTGCTGTCACCCTGTCGTAGAACTCCAGTAGGTTTGTGTGTGTGTGTGTGTGTGTGTGTGTGTGTGTGTGTGTGTGTGTGTGTGTGTGTGTGTGTGTGTGTGTGTTGTGTGTGTGTGTGTGTTGAGTGGAGCTGCTGTAGACTTGTTCTTGTCTTGGGGTTAAGGTTGTCATGGTCCTCAAGACACTAACAGTACACAACGTTGCCATTATACCCAGCATATAACTTCCTGCTTAGCAGCAATTAACTCTTCCCTCTGTATTTAATCTACTCTTATGCTCCATATGTCGCCATTACAGAGCAGAGAAAATACCGATTTTAAATTATGGGAAAACAATTTATTTATGGAATACTCTGTGTGCATTTCTCGCCTCGAGCGTTCTGCATTCTTCTGGTTGGATTTCCCAAGCCTCATTTTCTTATTATTTGTAATTTACATGTAACAGATGCTGAAGATGTCCCTGGTTAATATTACATCTTCAAAATAGAGAGCAATTTAGTTTGAGCATTGTACCGAGGTGTATCTGCAGCTGGTGAAATTGAAAGGAAAATATTTTAGCATATTGCATGTTAAGGTAAGACCGAAATCTGCTTTTGGTTTACTTATTAGACTTTTGTGTTGTTGATGGTCGTGTGTTGAGTCGCTAAGGTATATTTATACTGTTATTTCATAAATTGTATAACTATAATTGAAATATCTTAGAAGAGAGAGAGAGAGAGAGAGAGAGAGAGAGAGAAGAGAGAGAGAGAGAGAGAGAGAGAGAGAGAGAGGAAGGGGAGGAGAAAAGGGAGCATATAAAAGGAGAGGAGTGAGAGAGTAAGGTGAGGCAACTGCTTCTTACGTTACTGAGATAACTTAGTGACATGACGGCTATTATTATAGTGTAGTGTGATAAGCGTGTGAGGTGAGGCATGTCAGTTGCTGGTGCTGACCAATCATCAGTTTGCTTTTCCCAAGTTGATGTTGACAACACACACACATACACACACACACACATGCACACACACACACACACACACACACACACACACACACACACACATGCACACACACACACACACACACATACACACACACATACACACACACTCACATACACACACACACACATACACACACATCACACACACACACACACACACACATGCACACACACACACACATACACACACACACACATGCACACACACACACACACACACTCACATCACACTGAGGTGGGTGG
>WNWK01057369.1:0-10757 GCA_009830355.1 Cherax destructor
GGAAAAAAATTAGCATAGAGAGGTTTTACAAAGTAAAGTGATGCAAGGGGGGAAGAGAATTGGGAGAAAGAAGGTTAAAAAGGGGTAAGCAATAAAAAAGGAGAAAATGAGGAGGGGTGAGATTTTATCAACAAATTTTGTTAAAAAAAAAAAAAAGTTTTGGGTGAGATTAATGTTGGGGAAGCCGGGAACAAATGGATTTGACAGTTAAAAATGGGGGGGGTTAAAGGGGAATTTGGGGAAGATGGAGGGAATATTTTGGGGGAAATGTTGATAAAGACGGGAAGCTGTGATTTCGTGTATAGGGCAAGGAGAAATAACATCTTGTAGGAGGTGGAAGAGCCAGTTGTGAGTGTGGGGGAAGTTCGTGAGGCAGTACCTTCACCCCTTTGGGCAACAACACTGGTCTGACCTGCTAAATAACAAACTTCATTCTATTAAACCGGTATACGTTTCTGGCCCCCCCTTCTTGTCACCAAATGTGAGGTTGGGGGACGACCTCTCCCGTCTTCACATTGGTCACACTCGCTTACGCACGGGTATCTCATGGAGAGGCTCCCCGCCCCTCTCTGTGAGCATTGTCAGGTTCCCGTGTCTGTTCGACATTTTTCTGTTGGACTGTCCACTTTATCAACGGAAGCAAAATTTTACCTCCAACGGCGTCCGGTCTCGGCCCTTTCTTTACCTTCCCCTTTTTGCTGATGGACCCTCCTTTAATCCTGACCCCTCGTTGACTTTTTTACAGAAACTGACTTACTACACAAACCTCCTCAATCCCTTCTACCTCAACTCTTGCTACCCTCCCCCCTTTTGGTTTAGCTCTTCTTTTGATTATAATAATAATAATGTACCCTCTATCCCAGCACTATCCACTGTCCTCTACCTCTATCCCCTACTAATCGTCCATCTCCCGCTACAATCTATTCTCCCCGCATCCTGTCCTGCTCTGCGCTGTATAACCCTTGTGGTTTATCGCTTCTTTTGATTATAATAATAATAATTCGTTCCTCTCCACTAGAAAGGACTTGGGTGGAAAAGTTAGTTAATAGCTGGCTTTTAAGGGGTTAAAAAGTATTGATGCTCTTGGCCGCGGCCAGCCGGCAACCGGCCAGCCAGCCAGCCAGCCAGCCAGCCACCAGCCAGCCAGCCCCGCCCGCCCGCCCGCCCTAGTGTGACATGGGTAAAATACTTGCTTGTGAATTTGAAGATTCCATGTTTGTGTTTTTCTTTCCCCTTAATTTAATTTGCAATGAGACAAATTTATGAAATTAAAAAGAGATTAACATTACATAGAAAATTGTGCATAACATCCCAGATGCCAGAGGTATGGGTATTTTAAGACTTTAAACTGCATTTGGAGAAATGTCATATGTATTTCATTTCAAATATATAATAATTTTGTAAATAGTGCAATATTTGTTTCACTAATCTGGGATATATGTAAATTCCATTCAAATTGTTATTAAACATCTAAGTTTGTAATGTTTTTATCAAACTTCCCATGAGGTGAGATACAGTACCGATCAACTTAGTGATCATGATACCCACAACGTTAGGTTAGGTTTGTCAGGTTAGGAGGTTTGTCAGGTTAAGTAAGTAAGTTTATTCAGGTATACAAAATACATTTACATACATTATCATACATAGCAGCATATGTTAGAGAACCTGGATAACCAAGTCAGAAAACAGGACAAGTGTTTCCTGACACTGGTCTTAGTCATATGATGACCCACAGCTGGGGCTTTGGATCACTGATTGAGGCCTTCCACTGGCTTACCAGCCCTTTAAAAATTATGGTTATAATTATTTTTTATTAACACATCTGCCGATTCCACCAAGGCAGGGTGGCCCGAAAAAAAAAAAACTTTCATCATTCGCTTCATCACTGTCTTGCCGAGGCGTGCTTACACTACAGTTATAAAACTGCAACATTAAAACCCCTCCTTCAGAGTGCAGACAAGTCCTGGAGATGGGAAGTATTGGGTGATGATTATATCCAGATCAACCAGGCTGTAGCGGATATGTGGGGGAGCGGGCCTCCAGCAGCAACAGCCTGGTTGACCAGGCAACACCAGGCAGGCCGGCCCATCACTTACATAATTGTTCAAGTTGGGAGCTGTACGAAACTCGGGGTACCACTGTACTACTACTATCACCTACAATGATTATATACTTTGCACCTCACACTATACCTATTATACCCCTCTGTGACCTTGTTTGTAATGGCTTAAAGTTCCTGCAGAGTGAAATGTTGTCAAAAAAAATGTCGCATTAGTTGCAATTGTGTCCTGATATCAAACTCTACCTTTGATTCTGAAAATGCCGGGAACCTTGATTAATTTCAGTCGCTGCAACTGGACCAAAAGCTGAACATTATAATACATGGAAAACAACACCTGACACTCAAACAAGACTGTCCACTACATGATGTGGTTGTCAGTTGACTTCACAGGTTACATGATGCTGTCTCCTACCTCAGGTCATTGCCTTACTCTTGCCAGTCTATGTTCTCTAACCTATGTTTGTTGGAGAGGATCAGTCCCAGAACACACATTTTCTAAATATTTCTTCACGTTTGCTCATGTTTCTCAACCAGTTTCCTGCATGTACCGAGGTTGATGCTAGTGATGGGCACTTGATGCAAGGAATTGCACTTTTCCTCTCTTGGACTGAATTGGCCTGCCTCTCATTGACCCTTGTGGGTTTAGCTCTTATGAAGGCAATAGCCTTCCATTACCCAGGTGCACTATGACCCCTCTGGGTTTAGTGCTTCACTTGAGTAATAAAAAAAGTTAGCATCACTTGCTGCAAAGTTAATGAAAATTGTGCCAGGCTGCCATCTATTGTAGGAAGAATAAACTAAATTAGTTAATTTTTTGCACAATAGATGGCATTTGTATGCCATCTATTGGAATTATTTACTAAAACTAGTTCATTTTTGGCATAATAGATGGCACTGTAAGTTAAAGAAAATGGGAAATACTAAGGAGACTAAACTAAAAAATTTAGTTCACTTTTGCTCAATAGATGGCAAACAAAAATTGGAAAATGGGAGGATTAACAAGGGAGACAAAAAAATTTTTTAGTTCAGTTTTGCACAATAGATGGTGCTGAAAATTACTATTTGAAATGGCACTTTGCTGCCATCTATTGTGAAATTATGAACTAAATCTTTGTTAATTTTTTCATAATAGATGGCACAGAAAATTAATAATGAAAAGATCACTTGGATGCCATCTATTATTGTAATTATAAACTAAATTTTTAGTTCATTTTTTGCATAATAGATGGCACTATAAGTCAATGAAAATGGGAAGATAAACTAGGGGACTAAACAAAATTTATTTTAGTTCACTTTTTGCTCAATAGATGGCGAAAAAAAATTGAAAATGGGAGGATTAACAAAATATTTTTAGTTCATAATTCTCTCAATAGATGGCATCCAAGTGCCATTTTCATTAGTAATTTTCAGCACCATCTATTGTGCAAAAACTGAACTAAAAATTTAGTTCATAATTCTAAAAATAGATGGCACCCAAGTGCCATTTTTTTTTCGCCATCTATTGAGCAAAAAGTGAACTAAAACTTTTTTAGTTTAGTCTCCCCTCATTTATCCCATTTCCTTTAACTTACAGCACCATATATTATGCCAAAAATGAACTAGTTTTAGTAAATAATTCCAACAATAGATGGCATCTAAGCGCTATTTCCATTAGACATTTTTAGCGCCATCTATTGTGCAAAAAATAACTAATTTAGTTTATTCTCCCTACAATACATGGCAGCCTGGTGCCATTTTCATTAACTATCATTATTATTATTATAATCAAAGGAAGCGTTAAACCATAGGGGTCATAAAGCGCTGTCTCCCTGAATGCAGTGTAGTGCTTTAATGACTGCAATCACAATCATTTACCTTATACAAGATAGCACCAAAGTGCAATGTTATAGGTGCCATCTGTAGTTATAGACACAAACAGTAACTAAGTTTATTAAGACAAATTTATGTCTCAGACTTTATTGTGATAGATCATATCTGGTGACCACAGTTTATAGGCTGGAGAGAGAAACATAAGTGTAATTAGAGAAGTATGACAGTAGGCCTACTGGCCCATGCTAGGGTAGATCTTGAGGCACATTAACATGTTAAGTAGTGATGGTAGTAGTTAATGGTGGTGTATCTGATTCAATATTTATATGATTTGTATTGTGCAGTGAAGAGTTTTTATGAGGATAGTGAGACTCAGGTTAGTGTGTGTAGGAGAGAGGGAGATTTAAGAAAGGTTTGAGGGGTAAAGGAGGTTTTGTGTGCAAGGGCTTGGACTTCCAGCAAGCATGTGTGAGCATTTTAGATAGGAGTGAATAGAGACAAATGGTTTTAGGACTTGACGTGCTGTTGGAGTGTGAGCAAGGTAACATTTTTGAAGGGATTCAGGGATTCAGTATTTTTTTTTTTTTTATTAACACATCGGCCGATTCCCACCAAGGCAGGGTGGCCCGAAAAGAAAAACTTTCATCATCATTCACTCCATCACTGTCTTGCCAGAGGGGGGCTTTACACTACAGTTATAAAACTGCAACACTAACACCCTCCTTCAGAGTGCCGGCACTGTACTTCCCATCTCCAGAACTCAAGTCCGGCCTGCGGTTTCCTGAATCCCTTCATAAATGTTACTTTGCTCACACTCCAACAGCATGTCAAGTATTAAAAACCATATGCCTCCATTCACTCCTATCAAATACGCTCACACATGCTTGCTGGAAGTCCAAGCCCTCGCACACAAAACTTCCTTTACCCCTCCCTCCAACCTTTCCTAGGCCGACCCCTACCCCCCCTTCCCGCCACTACAGATTTATACACTCTTGAAGTCACTCTGTATCGTTCCATTCTCTCTACATGTCCAAACCACCTCAACAACCCCTCCTCAGCTCTCTGGACAATCGTTTTGGTAATCCCGCACCTCCTCCTAATTTCCAAACTCCGAATTCTCTGCATTATATTCACACCACACATTGACCTCAGACACGACATCTCCACTGACTCCAGCCTTCTCCTCGTTGCAACATTCATCAACCATGCTTCATACCCATATAAGAGCGTTGGTATAACTATACTCTCATACATTCCCCTCTTTACTTCCATGGACAAAGTTCTTTGTCTCCACAGACTCCAAAGTGCTCCACTCACCCTTTTCCTCTCATCAATTCTATGATTCACCTCATCCTTCATAGACCCATCTGCTGACATGTCCACTCCCAAATATCTGAATACATTCACCTCCTCCATACTCTCTCCCTCCAATCTGATATCCAATCTTTCGTCACCTATTCTTTTTGTTATCCTCATCACCTTACTCTTTCCTATATTCACTTTCAATTTTCTTCTTTTACACACCCTACCAAATTCATCCACCAACCTCTGCAACTTCTCTTCAGAATCTCCCAAAAGCACAGTGTCATCAGCAAAAAGCAACTGTGACAACTCCCACTTTGTATTTGCTTCTTTATCCTTTAGTCCCACACCTCTTGCCAAGACCCTCGCATTCACTTCTCTTACAACCCCATCTATAAATATATTGAACAACCACGGTGACATCACACATCCTTGTCTAAGGCCCACTTTTACTGGGAAATAGTCCCCTTCCCTCCTACACACTCTAACCTGAGCCTCACTATCCTCATAAAAACTCTTCACTGCTTTCAGTAACCTTCCTCCTATTCCATACACCTGCAACATCTGCCACATTGCCCCCTATCTACCCTATCATACGCCTTTTCCAAATCCATAAATGCCACAAAAACATCTTTACCCTTATCCAAATACTGTTCACCTATATGTTTCACTGTAAACACTTGGTCTACACACCCCTACCTTTCCTAAAGCCCCTTGTTCATCTGCTATCCTGCTTTCTGTCTTACTCCTAATTCTTTCAATAATAACTCTACCATACACTTTACCAGGTACACTCAACAGACTTATTCCCCTATAATTTTTGCACTCTCTTTTGTCCCCTTTGCCTTTATACAAAGGAACAATCACGCTCTCTGACAATCCCTAGGTACCTTACCCTCTTCCATACATTTATTAAATAATAGCACCAACCACTCCAAAACTATATCCCCACCTGCTTTTAACATTTCTATCTTTATCCCATCAATCCCAGCTGTCTTACCCCATTTCATTCTACCCACTGCCTCACGAACTTCCCCTACACCCACAACTGGCTCTTCCACACTCCTACAAGATGTTATTCCTCCTTGCCCTACACACGAAATCACAGCTTCCCTGTCATCATCAACATTTAACAACTCCTCAAAATATTCTCTCCATCTTCCCGATACCTCTAACTCTCCATTTAATAACTCTCCTCTCCTATTTTTAACTGTCAAATCCATTTGTTCTCTAGGCTTCTCTAGGATTCAGTATTATTATTATTATTATTATAAACTAGCAGGCCGGACTCGAGTCCTGGAGATGGGAAGTACAGTGCCGGCACTCTGAAGGATGGGTGTTAATGTTGCAGTTTTATAACTGTAGTGTAAGCCTCTGGCAAGGTGCTAATTTTGGTGCTAAAGTGTTTTACTCTTTTTGTTTACTATTATATTCCCTAAAGTGTTAACTCTCATTGTTTACTATTATATTCCCTAGTTTTTATTTTTAAAAATCTAACTGCCACAGTTCTTATATTAATTTTTATTATAATAATTAAGGTGCTAACTCAGGTACTAATTTACTTTCATTGTTTGCTATTATTTTCCCTAGCTCCTTTATTCCCAGCTTTAGTAAAACTACCATAGTTCAATTAATTGCATTTGTATAAACTGACTAAGGTACAAATTCACGTGCCAAGAACTCTGTCAAATACCTTATATCTCTACAAACTATTATTAAAAATTTGTAATAATCAAATAGTTCCTAAGAATTTAATCTAGTACCATATTATTAAGTTTAGTATTATCTATTATTCTCAGGTCTAGTTATAGAATCACATCAAATCTTATGATTACAGGAATTGATCCTGATATCAACCTATTATTAAATGACTTACATGATTCCAACAGCAACTGCAACTATTACACAGCAGATCAAGCAAAGACATTACTCAGAGCCAACAATAACATAACTATCTTCAATTACAATGTTAGATCTTTGAGCAAACATTATGAGGACCTCACAGCACTACTCCAATCCCTCCAGACCAATATGTCAATCATCACACTCACTGAGACCTGGCTAAAGCCTGATACTACAGATGTCTATGCCATCCCAGGTTACACAGCCATTCACAACTGTAGGACAGATCAGCGAGGGGGTGGAATAGCTATATATTACTCAGATCAACTTGAATGTATCAATAACTCTTGCATAAGGGATGAGCATGGAGAATATATTATAGCTAAATTTAAATCAAAAGACCTGCAAAAACCCCTCACAGTGATAAACATCTACAGATTACCACAGTCAAACATTCACTATTTTAGAGAAAAACTAGGTAACCTGATAACTGATGCACACATGAACAAGGACCATTTGCTGCTCACAGGAGATTTCAATATAAATCTCCTACATGACCAGGACCCACAAGTAACAGAATTCACAAACACTATGAGCAACTGCTTGTTACTACCAACAATATCAAAACCTACAAGAATCTCCGAGACTAGTACTTCATTACTAGACCACATCTGGACTAATACTATAGCCCCTCTAAAATCAGGCATAATCACAGACAACACCACAGACCACTATCCGACCTTTCTCAAGACTACATAATGAGTCAGCTGTAAATAACTTTATAACAGCTATGATTAACATTGACTGGCATAATGAGATAGAAACATATACAGATACTAATGAATGCATCAAGAATTTCCTTAACAAAACCCACCACCTCTATAACAAACATTGCAGTAAAAAAACTAAACAGATCACAGCTAAGAGACTTAACAATCCCTGGCTAACACCCAGCATCCTTAAATCCATTAACAAAAGGCACCAATATGAAAAACAATACAGAAGGGGGTCTAATAACCAGAGAACAATCCAAACGCTACTCATCAATCCTTACCAGCCTGATAAGAAGATCAAAAATTGTATTATGAGAACAGACTCCAGAACATAAAAGGTGATATAAAAAAGACCTGGAAGACCCTATCTGCAATTCTAGGAAATAATAAGATAGCGAAAAACAACACCATCAAATTATCAAGAGCAGATGAACCCCTACTCTCACCTACTGAGACAGCAAACAGACTTAATGTTTTCTTCTCCACCATAGGAAAGAATCTAGCGAGTAAAATCCCAAGCTCAAACACCCGTCCAACAGACTACCTCACAAACACCTACCCTAATACGCTATTCCTAGCTCCTACCAACCCAATTGAAGTCTCGCTCATAATCAACACCCTTAAAAAAAGGCAGGAGACATAAACAGCTTACCAACTTTTATGTACAAAAAGCTTCACAGGTACTGTCACCAATTATAGCAACACTATTCAATAAATCCATCGAAGCCTCTACCTTTCCATCAATTCTCAAAATAGCTAGGGTCACCCCGATCCACAAAGGAGGTGATCAAACAGACCTGAATAATTATAGACCAATTTCTAACTTACCATTGCTTTCTAAAATCTTGAAAATTAATTCATAGACAAATCTATTCCTACCTCGTCTCCACAATGTACTCAACCCCTGTCAATTTGGATTCAGGACAAACAAGAGCACAAACAATGCTATTATGCACATGTTGGAGTTAATATATACAGCACTTGAAAAAAAGAAGTCCCACTGGGAATCTTCATTGATCTACGCAAAGCTTTTGATACAGTCGACCATGATTTACTGCTCACAAAATTAGCACACTATGGTATAAGGGGCACCCACTCAACTACCTAAAGTCATACCTCACCAACAGAAGCCAATACGTGTACACAAATGGGCGAACTCTTCCACACAACAAATTACAGTCGGAGTCCCCCAAGGAAGTGTCCTGGGGCCACTCCTATTCCTCATTTACATAAATGACCTGCCGAATGCATCACAACTACTCAAACCCATTTTATTTGCAGATGACACAACATATGTCTTTCTCACCCAAATCCAGTTATACTGGCCAACACTTTAATGCCGAATTACAGAAAATATCAACATGGATGACGACTAACAAGCTTACTCTCAATACTGACAAGACCTACTTCATCAGTTTGGAAGCAAAGCCACAAATGTTCCACTTAACATAACACTCAATGGTACACCATCACAAGACTCACAGAGGGAAAATTCCTAGGCATCCACCTTGACAGTAGCCTTAAATTCCAAACACATATACAACAAATTTCCAAGAAAATCTCGAAGACAGTAGGCATATTATCAAAGATACGCTATTATGTACCTCAATCAGCTCTCCTTGCACTATATCATTCACTTATCTACCCGTATCTCACCTATGGAATCTGTGCATGGGGATCAACAACATTAAATCACCTTAGACCACTCATAACACAACAAAAGGCCGCAGTCAGAATGATAACAAATTCCCCTCTAGACAGCATACTCCACCAATATTCAAAAGTCTCAAACTACTCACCGTAAAGAACATTCATACTTACTCTTTGCCTACTACATATATAAAACTTTACACTCTAATATAAACCCTCTGCTCAAAATTCTCCTCACCAACTTTAATAGGACCCATGACCACAACACAAGACACAGATCACTTTTTTATATACCCCGTGTTCATATCAACCTATGTAAAAATTCTATGCACATAAAGGGCCCCAGAATCTGGAATTCATTACCAGTAAATATTAAGATAATCTTGTCTGAAAATCAATTTAAGACTCAACTCAAAAACCACCTACTCACCCAAAACTAAATGATCATACTATAAACTACTTTGAAAAATGCTCATTATTACTTTCCTATACGATAATCTCAATTTTTAATAATATGTTACTATTATGTTACCCCCTACTCATATTATAAGTTAATGTCAAAAATGTTCAATGTTATTTTCCTTAAGATTATCTCAATTCCATATTATCATTCAAGAATCTTAACACCTGTAACAATCTAATATCATTATATAATAATTTAAACAGTAAAATTTCATCATATTGTAATTTTGAAAAAAATTTTTAGCTAGAATAAACTCAATAAATTTCTCTAATATTAAGTACATAGTCTTTAAGGACTAGAATAAGCTGCCCCTAATGCCATGGCATGTCAGTGGCTCTCCTTGCACTCAATTTACATTGTAACTACCGATACCTATGTAATCTGCAATCTGCAATGAAATAAAATTTGTTTTGTTTTGTTTTGTTTTGAATGATGATGAAAGTTGTTCTTTTTCTGGCCACCCTGCCTTTGTGGGTGGCCAGATGTGTTAATAAAAAATTATGGGGGGCACTAAACCCATAGGGATTGTACAGCACTTGAAGGGTAGCTGGGGCAGAAGTAAAGCACAGATCCAATCCCCTAGATCAAGAGCCCCTCACTAGCATCCTCGATGCTTCAATATCTGTATTAAAGTTTTTTCCAGTTGCAAGTTGTCTTGGTTCTTTGTGCTTGTGTTGTTATATAACAATTCTTTCCTACCTTTATTGGTTGTGTTGGACCAACATTACTTTTTTTTTTCAGTTTAAGCTGCATATTTATGTTCAATAATGCATTTACTTTAGTTTCTTGCAGTTTCTTCAACATATATCTTTTTGAACTGTAGTGTTGTCATGCCTCTGGCAAGACAGTGATGGAG
>WNWK01057370.1:0-10757 GCA_009830355.1 Cherax destructor
GACGGAGGAAGGAAAAGGAAGGAAGGGGGGGAGAGATAACCCAAAAGAAAAAACACGAGGATTTCGAGACAGGTAGACAGAAACATGGAGAGGGAATGAGATCGACGGTGTAATGCAGAAAGACAATCATGGAGATGGTGAGGGAAAAAAAGGGGGGAAATGGTTAGGGAGAAAAGGAGGGAAATGGTGAAGAAGGGGGGAAAAAAAGCCTAACGGAATATTTCCCAGGTCTGTATTGAGTATATTTTAAAGAGAAATCAACTAGAGTAAAACTCTCTTTACTTTCAACACAGATGAAATTATAGCAGGGCCTCCCCCCCCCTCCCCTGACCACACTGGCTTCATGAAGAAACCTTTTCCCAGCGTCAAACTTTCATATAATAATAATAATAATAATAATAATAATAATAATAATAATAATAATAAAAAACCGACCCCCAAAAAAATTTAATTAATAAAACATAGATGTGAAGAAGTTTTTGCATCTTTTTTGCTAAACACATAAGAGTTGTCATTGCAAGATGTCATAATTTTCAGGTAAAGATGTTGTACTTAACACCGAGTTTCATTACTTTCCACAAGTTAGTGTACAGTTGTTGGGACGGCAGGTGAAGGTACAACCCCGGTTTTTCTATTAGGCAAGACACATGTGCAAATTGGTATTTTTTATTTCGAAACTTTTCCCCCCACACAGTAGGCTTTTTCCCAGTCAGTAGAGAAAGGTTGAAGCAGAAGAGATGTGAAGACGATTAATCAGTCCATTGGCCTTGAAGCCCCGTATTTTTTGGGGGTAATAGTCCCTCCCCCCGGGAGAAGAGTATTTGTTCCATATAATCATTGAGAGGGACTGACCTCTCAGTGACTACATTCTTGCTTCTACTAGTGGTCCACATGTCACCTCCTGACAGTATATAAGTCCCCATACTGTCACTTCAACTTCACATTTTTCCCAGACTATGGAAAAAAATGCTCTTCTCAGGTTGAGGGACTGACCACCTCAAAACTACGTCGTCAAGGTTGATGGACTGATGACATCGTCTTCACAACTCTTCTCTCTCTTCCAACTTTTTTGTACTCGACTAAAATATGGTAAACTTTCAAAAAAAAATACCCAATTTTTAATATTTTTACCCCAAAACCCCTCAGTATTTTTATACCATTTTTTAAAATTCGGGTTTTTTCTCTTTGAACACTGAACTCCCCACAGCCTGTGATGTAGTGGCTGAAATAACTGACAAGGTGAAGAGGGGAACACTTGTACAGCGGGTTGGGAATATTTAGTAAAGATTCCCAAATATCGTTCAAGTGTCTTTCTGCCCAAACCTACTTACACTCATTGTGTTTATTAATTTTTATATTATTTTTATCAGACGACGAAGAGGGGTAACACATAATGAACGGGGGAAAGGGGGGAAAAATGAGAGGAAGGAGGGAAGATGGGGGGAAGGAGGGGAAAATGAGAGGAAGGAGGGGAAAATGAGAGGGGAAGGGAGAAGATGAGAGGAAGGAGGGAGGAAGGAACTCTCCCAAAGGATCTTCCCGGCCTCCCCAGGAAGATTTTAGTCCTCTCCTACTACGCTTCTACTTCCTCTCCGCCTTTTCCTCTGCCGCCCCCCTTTCCCACCACTTCCTCCCCCTCTTCCCCTCATCCCGCCCCTTTTCCCCTCTCACCTTTCCACCATTTCCCCCCCCTCCCTCCCCCCAATCCCGAGAGGGGAACCCTTCCCGCAGCTGGGAGCCCAAAATTGCCCCCCCCCAAAAAGCTCAGTATATTCTCTGAAGCACCAAGCATTTAGTGGGGGGGAAAAGAGAGAGAGAGAGCAAATTATCCCCGCCGTTCCACCCCCTCGCCTCTTTCCTCCATTTTAAAAATCGTATTTAATTTCCACACACGGAAAACATACATTCAAAATTTTCAATATGCGATAAAACTTGTTTTGCTCGGTTTTTTCAACAACAGCAGCAGCAGCCCGGGATTATCTCCCCCAGCAGCGAACAACAGCAGTAACATCATCAACAACAGCAACGGATCAGCAACACCAGCAGCGGGAGCAACAACGGGAAGCAGCAACACCCGCAGCGGGAACAACAACAGTAGCGGGAACAGCAACAGCAACAATAACATCAACAGTAGCAGCAACAGCAGCAGCAACAACAATCAACATCGGGGGAAAAGTAGCAGTAACAACAGCAACAACAGCAGCAACAACAGTAGCAGCAACAGCAGCAGCAACAACATCAGCAACAACATGCAACAGTAGCAGTAACAACAACAGCAGCAGCAGCAACATCGCAACAGTGGGAGTAACAACAGCAACAACAACAACCCAAAAAAACAACAACAACAACAGAGCAGCAACAACAAACAGAAAAAACAACAGTAGAAAGCAACAGCGGCAGCACCACCTCAAATTAATTTTTAAAAGTTTGTCTAAAAACCACTTTTATCTTTTCTTTAAAAAGTTTTAAAAAGATCTGAATTAAATTATGTGGTCTTCTATTTTAACGAGGCAATTTCATTCAGGATAACCCCGGAATGATTTAACAAATTACCTGCAAGAAATTTTTGCGATCCCCAGCCCCTTTTTGCATTTTGACAAATGCAGCAAGGTACAGTAGTAGCGTGCTAGTACAGTGAATATTAGGTGACACAGAGGCAGGGTTGTGACACAGAGAGACGGGGTGGTGAACACAGAGGCAGGGTGCTTACGCAGAGGGCGGGGTGGTGACACAGGGCAGGGTAGTGACACAGACAGGGTAGTGACACGGAGAGGCGGGGGGTGGTGACACACAGGGGGAAAGTGGTGACACAGAGGCAGGGTAGGGGCACAGAGGCAGGGTGGGGGCCCAGAGGCGGGGTGGTGACACAGAGGAAAGGGTGGTGACACAGAGGCAGGGTGGTGACACAGTGAAGCAGCGGGTGACACAGAAAAGGGTGGTGACAGAGGCAGGGTGGTGACACAGAGGGGGCGGGGGGACAAAAGGGGCGGGGTGGTGACACAGAGGGGCAGGAGTAGTGACACAGAGGCAGAATAGTGACACAGAGATGCAGGGTGGTGACACAGTGAAGCAGGGTGGTGACACAGAGGCAGGGTAGTGACACAGAGAGGCAGGGCGGTGACACAGTGAAGCAGGGTGGTGACACAGTGAAGCAGGGTGGTGACACAGAGGCAGGGTGGTGACACAGAGAGGCAGGGTGGTGACACAGAGAAGCAGGGTGGTGACACAGAAGCAGGGTGGTGACACAGAGAGGCAGGGTGGGTGGTACAGAGAGGCAGGGTGGTGACACAGGGGGCAGCGTGGTGACACAGGGAGTGTGGGTGACACAGAGGCAGGGTGGTGACACAGGCAGGGTAGTGACACAGAGGCGGGGGTGGTGACACAGGCAGGGTGGTGACACAACTCTGGTTAACGCCCCGGGCCCGTGTATTCCAGCACTCGCTTTTTGGTTTCCCAACCCCCCTGCCCGTTCCATGATTTGTGTCATAAATTAACATATACTTGACAAAGAGAACACAGAGCTAGAATTTGATAATGAGTGGGTAGACGATGTTAACTGAAGACTCCCACGAGGACTTTTAAATCACTTGCAAAAAAAAAATAGTTATAATTGCCTAGTGACGAAGTCAAGGTATTGGAGAATACGGGGGGCTGAGGGAGACAAGATAAGCTGCAGGTTTGTACTTTTGTTTACCATCATTAGATATACCATTATGTGTCTCCCCTGATCAATATCTAACTTTTTACAAGGTTAGAAAAAAGAATGTTTTTGGAGTAAGTGGCCACAAAATTTAAAACCAACTTCAGTGAAAGTGTTGGCCAGCCAAAGGGGAGCCCGTAGACAGCATCTTTTCTAGCGGGTAGCATCTCGCATTACCGTCTACGTGGAAGACTTCGAAACAGATCTTGAAAAGATCTGTCACCGGGAGACTGTGCATGAAAAGGTAAAACATCACCTGTATTAGAAAAGGAAAAAACGTCCTTCAGAAACCACGATGAAGATCCCTTAAAAACGCTATTCGCTACACAAGCCCGATAGTCCTCGAATACGCAGCGCCAGTGTCCAACCCTCACCCAGCCAAACACAAAATAAAGGGGAGATATACGATATTTATACCCCCAGACTGATACTGCAAGGTTAAGTCAAGTAAAAAAAAAGCTAAAGGAACTTGACCCCTTATCACTGGAAGATCCCCAGATCAAGAAGTGATACAACCACGATATGTAAAATACACCCAGGACATAGACAGGACAACAGTCCAGGACAAGAAACCTGAGTTGAACCTGTTCAAAACTGAAACAGATATTATAAACCAGTCACCACACACACACACACTAGGTACAGAACCAGCGCAGGAAAACATCTTAGAGTAATTAAAAATTAATTTGTATTTGTTGGTACCTAACCGTAGCCCCCAGTGAATGTTGATAGTGTGTGTGTGTGTTTTTGTGTGTGTGTGTACTCACCTATTTGTGGTTGCGGGGGTCCAGTCATAGCTCCGGGCCCCCGCTTCTTCACTGATCGCTACTAGATCCTGTCTCTCCCTGCTCCAAAAACTTTATCAAAATTCGTCTTAAAACTATGTATGGTTCCTGCCTCCACTACGCCCACTTTCTTGGCTATTCCACTTCCTGACAACTCTATGACTGAAAGAAATCTTCCTAACATCCCTTTGACTCATCAAAATTTTCCCTTCCAATTGTGACCCTTTGTTTCTGTGTCCCATCTTTTGGAACATCCTGTCTTTGTCTGCCTTGTCAATTCCTCGCAGTTTTTTTATATGTCGTTATCATGTCTCCCATAACCCCCCTGTCCTCCAGTGTCGTCAGGCCGATTTCCCTTAACCTTTCCAGGTGTGGATTCCAAACTGGTGCTGCATACTCCAATAGGCCTGACGTACAGTGTACATCTTGAACGTTTCCCTTACTAAGGTATCAAAAACGCTATTCTTAGGTTTGCAAAGGCGCCCATATGCTGCAGCAGTTATCTGGTTGATTTCCCCTTCAGTAGATGTGCTCGGTATTATACTCCCCCCAAAGATTTTTTTTTCCTTAGTGAGGTTTGCAGTTTTTTTCCCCCTAGCCTATACTCTATCCGCGGTTTTCTTTGCCCTTCCCCCATCTTCATGACTTTGCACTTGGTGGGGTTGAACTCCAGGAGCCAGTTGCTAGACCGCGCTTGCTGCCTCTCCCGAAACCCTTTTTAGTTCTGCCTGGTCCTCGTCCCATTGAATTCTTCTCATCAACTTCACATCATTTCAAACATAGACACTTCCGGGGTCTATTCCTTCCGTCATGTCGTTCACAAATACCAAAAACAGCACCGGTTTTAAGACTAACCGTATGGAACCCCGCTCTTACAGGTGCCCCTCTAACACTTCAATGCCTCAATGCTAGAGACCTGAGTTATCTCAGTGTTTTGACACACAACCCAGTAAAACGTCGGGAAAACACTAAGTCATACTATTCTCTTTAACAGGGGGTTTCACAGAGGCAGAAATATATTTCGTCTCACCACCGAACACATACTCTACCAAACAAATCTAAATGAAGAGAAAACGAGCAGAGACAAGAGCGAGGTGTTTCTCTAAAAAAAGAGTCAACAAGGAAAGAGGGGGGTAAGGAGAAGCAGTCTCCAACTCCAAAGGGGGGATCCCCGCCACCCAATATTTTCCCAGCCACTCCAGAAGCCGGCAGTATAACAAGTGAAGTGTTGTTAGCTAGGTAGTTTTCCAACTCAAGGCAGCTACTCAATACTCGAACAATGAGCACAATAGTGTTTCATGATACATCCTACCTAATAAAATAGCTAAGTCAAATAATAATATAAAACAAGATATTAACGATTTAGCTATTATCAAAATATCAGCAATATAAAATTATAGAAAAAGGACCCTACATAAAATTACAATATATAAATTGTGGAACCTTCTGGGGTCGCAATAAAAAAGTTA
Source organism: Cherax destructor (assembly GCA_009830355.1). Classification (NCBI taxonomy): domain Eukaryota; kingdom Metazoa; phylum Arthropoda; class Malacostraca; order Decapoda; family Parastacidae; genus Cherax; species Cherax destructor. Next base: position 5,955 of record WNWK01057370.1, read on the forward strand.
AATGCATATCCCAAAAACAGGACAGTTTATATAAATATATATATATATAAATATGACGTGCCGAAAAGGTAAAACTGGTCAATTAGGAAGAACTCGCTTAAGATTAAGTCCTTTCTAAAATTTTCTCTTATACGTTTATAGATATTTTTGTTCATTTTATGTTAATGTAAAAATTAATAATTTTTTTCCAAAAAAACCTTAGAAAACTTACCCAACCTTATTATAACAAATGGAATTTCATTTAGCCCAATCCCAAATTAATATATTTTAGATAAGTTTACAATAATTTATTAATAAACAAAACAATAAAAAAATATTTCTTTTTTGTTAGGTTCATAATGATTTTTTTCGAAATAATTGCATAAAACAAATTCTCCCCTTGTCTTATTCGGCAGGGGAAAAGCTTTGCTTTTTTTAAGCCAAAAATCCCAAGTTTTACCTATTCGGCCCACATATATATATATATATATATATATATATATATATATATATATATATATATATATATATATATATATATAATAAAAAACGGGGATTTTATATGATTAAAAGCCGCGTCAGGAAACACTTGTCGGGGTTTCTTAACGAATAAAAAAAACAAAATGAGAGTTCTAGTTGGAAAAAAACCAGTGTTAAAAATTTTTGAGTTTTCTGTTCAACGAGGGAAAATTATATTGTAATGGCCCCGAGGATAACTGAGGTAATAGTTAGTTATGTATTTAGAGGTAAGTAAGATGAAATTTCTTCATTGTTTTTTGTGTCTGGTGACTGAGTTACGTTGAAGTCTCCAAAAGAACGCCTCGTGCTGCCTCCTTGTCTCTTCTTGGAAGGTTCCTTTTTTTTGTGTCGCTACACTACGCTACCATCACCCCCCATCACCCCCATCACCCCCCCACCTTCACCCACCATCTCCCCCCCACCATCACCCACCACCTTCACCCACCAACATCTCCCCCCACCATCACCCACCAGCATCTCCCCCCTCACCCACCATCACCCACCACCATCACCCACCAGCATCTCCCACCACCATCACTCACCAGCATCACCACCACCATCACCCACCAGCATCTCCACCACCCCAATCACCCACCATCACCCACCATCCCCCACCACCTTCACCCACCACCATCTCCACCACCATCACCCCCAGCATCACCACCACCCCCCACCGGCATCTCCCCACCATCACCCCCAGCATCACCCACCACCATCCCCCCACCAGCATCTCCACCACCATCACCCACCAGCATCACCACCCCATCACCCACCAGCATCACCCCCACCTTCACCCACCAGCATCACCACCACCATCACCCACCAGCATCCCCACCCCCCATCACCCCCCCAGCATCTCCACCACCATCACCCACCACCTTCACCCACCAGCATCCCCCACCAGCATCACCCACCAGCACCCCACCACCATCACCCACCACCACCACCCCCCAGCACCCTCCACCCCATCCCCCTGCCTTCCCCCACCAGCATCTCCACCACCATCACCCCCAGCATCCCCCCACCACCTTCACCCCCCAGCATCACCCACCACCTTCCCCCCACCAGCATCCCCCCGCTCACCCACCACCATCACCCACCAGCATCACCCACCCCCTTTCCCCAACCAGCATCCCCCCACCACCATCACCCACCCAGCATCCCCACCACCATCACCCCCCAAACATCACCACCATCACCCACCCCCTTCCCCACCACATCACCCCACCACCTTCACCCACCAGCATCACCCCCACCATCACCCACCAGCATCTCCACCACCTTCACCCACCAGCATCCCCCACCACTTTCACCCACCAGCACCCTCCCCCACCATCACCCCCCAAAGCATCACCACCATCCCCCACCACCTTCCCCCACCAGCATCTCCACCACCATCACCCACCAGCATTACCCACCACCTTCCCCCCCGGCATCTCCCACCAGCATCACCCACCACCATCCCCCCACCACCATCCCCCCACCATCACCCACCACCATCACCCACCAGTATCACCCACCACCATCCCCCACCCCCTTTCCCACCCACCACCTTCACCCACCAGCATCCCACCATCACCCACCACCTTCACCCACCAGCATCTCCACCACCATCACCCACCAGCATCTCCACCACCATCACCCACCAGCATCAACCACCACCATCCCCCACCACCTTCCCCCACCACCTTCCCCCACCACCTTCACCCACCAGCATCTCCACCACCATCACCCACCACCATACCCACCACCATCACCCACCACCATCACCCACCAGCATCTCCACCACCTTCACCCACCAGCATCACCAACCACCTTCCCCCAAGCATCTCCCCCAAATCACCCACCAGCATCTCCACCACCATCACCCACCAGCATCTCCACCACCATCCCCCCACCAACATCTCCACCACCATCACCCACCAGCATCCCCCACCACCCCACCCACCAGCATCTCCACCGCCATCCCCCCACCAGCACCCTCCACCACCATCACCCACCAGCATCTCCACCACCATCTCCTACCAGCATCTCCCCCACCATCACCCACCAGCATCTCCACCACCATCACCCACCAGCATCTCCCCACCATCCCTACCAGCATCCCCACCACCATCCCCCCGGCATCCCCCACCACCATCCCCCTCCAGCATCTCCACCACCATCACCCCCGGCATCCCCCACCACCATCTCCTCCCAGCATCTCCACCACCATCACCCACCAGCATCTCCACCACCATCACCCACCAGCATCTCCCCCCCAATCTCCTACCAGCATCTCCCACCATCACCCCCCAAACTCTCCACCACCATCACCCCCCAAACATCTCCACCACCATCCCCCACCAGCATCTCCACCACCATCACCCACCAGCATCCCCACCATCATCTCCACCACCACCATCACCCCAACCACCATCTCCACCATCATCTCCACCAGCACGCCATCTTTAACAACAACACACCATCAGTCTCCCCCAACTCAGGTAATTAGTGTACGTTCTCGACAGTTTAAAACCTATTGTTTTAGCTTCAAATTGATTTCCCCGACGACCATAGGGCGACCCTGGCGACCCTACGACGACCATCGACGACCCGGCACCCCCTTTACGACGACCCTACGGCGCCCCTCGACGACCATGGACGACCCTCGGCGACCATAAGACGCCCCTAGGACGACCTTAGGACGACCCTACGACAACCCCGACGTCCCACGACGACCTCGAAGACTATAGGACGCCCCTAAAAACTCCTAAACCCTCGAAACCAGCAATGTGAGTTTTTAAAAATCTTTATATTTCTTGTTACATGTTGCAGTTATAAGTTATGGACACGTATGCCACAGGTTTCTGCGTCAACTGGTCATTAGTAACCCCCACAACAGGGTAATCTACAGTGATTATCCCCATTCATATCCCCTCCGAGGTTATCGTATATAACATCAAAAACGCCTCGTCCGATCGTCTTCCCAAAATTTTCAACTCTGATGAAGCGCAAGAGGAAGGGTCATGCAACTTTGGGTGGGACAGGTGCCATTTTTTGTCAGTTTTTTGGTTTTTTGTTCGATTTAAGAACGACTCTTCCGATCGGTTCAAACTCTCAACACCGGGTATATTTTTTAAAAAATTCGGGGGTTATGGGAAATATAGTTGCCAATTCGCCAATATTATTTCTAAAATGGTGGATTTTTCACTAAATCATTTGAGTATATCTCGTCTGACCAGCGTCAGATTCAACACTTGATGCATCTTGGTAACACCGACGCCCCAACACTACGACACTTAGCAATAAATTTAATTTGAGAACGGGGGAGAAGAAAAAACCTTTTTTATAAAAAAAACCCCTCCAAAAATTTATTAGAAATATTTGTGTGATGGAGCAATTTGGGACCACCACACTGAGTGGCACCACCACACTGAGTCTCACGTAGTTCAGGTGATTACCGTTCTGATCCTCAAAAACCCGATTTCCCTCAGGAAAAAAAAGGGGGGCACGCACACACATAAAACACACACACACACACACAAAAACCCCAAAACACACACACACACACACACACACACACACACGACATTTATTAATATGGAAAAAAACTCATGGGTAGACTCATTAACGACCCTCCCTTGTGGTACGACTGACCAAGCCAAGCCAAACACATGCAAAAGATAAAAGCCTTCTATCAACATTTTCTTTTAAAAATTTGGGAAATTTAACTTTTCAAATGAGGAGACCTGGAGTGAGCTTCTTGCAGTAGCTCTTGTGATGCTTTGGTGTTTTTGGGGGAACCTGGGTGAGCTTCTTGCAGTAGTTTTTTGGGTGCTTTGGTGTTGTGAGGGACCTGGGTGAGCTTCTTGCAGTAGCTTTTGTGATGCTGCTGGTGTTGGGGAGACCTGGGTGAGCTTCTTGGTGCTCTTGTGATGCTTTGGTGTTGTGAGGAGACCTGGGTGAGCTTTTGCAGTAGCTCTTGTGATGCTGCTGGTGTTGTGAGGAGACCTGGGTGAGCTTCTTGCAGTAGCTCCTTTTGATGCTGCTGGTGTTGTGAGGGGACCTGGAGTGGCTTCTTGCAGTAGCTCCTTTTGATGCTGCTGGTGTTGTGAGGGGACCTGGAGGGGAGCTTCTTGCAGTAGCTCCTGTGATGCTGCTGGTGTTTTGAGGGACCTGGAGTGAGGGTTCTTGCAGTAGCTCCTTGATGCTTTCTGGTGTTGTGAGGAGGGCCTGGAAATGAGCTTCTTGCAGTAGCTCTTTTGATGCTGCTGGTGTTGTGAGGGGGACCTGGAGTGAGCTTCTTGCCGTGGGTCCTCTGAT
>WNWK01057371.1:0-10757 GCA_009830355.1 Cherax destructor
CTTTTTAAAGTTCCTCAAAATATTCCCGCCATCTACCCAATACCTCCAGCTCCCCATCTACTAACCCCCCCTACTCTGTTTTTAACTGACAAATCCATTCGTTCCTAGGCTTTCTTACCTTGTTTACTCACCCCAAAAATTTTTTTTTGTTTTCAGAAAAATTTTCTTGACAGAGCCTCTCCCATTCTTTCATCCGCTCTTTTTTTGCACTCTCTCACCACTCTCTTCACCTTTTTTTTTACTCTCCAAAACAGTACCGTTAACAATACCCCGGAAATCGGGGTATGCAAGTAAAATTTTGTAAGTTTTTGTGGAAGTGTATTTTGGGGGTCTGAAATGACTAACCATGTGTTTTTCCTTAAGGGTAAATTGCCCTTAAGGGACTTGAGCAGACTTCGGGAGGAATTTTTACAAACTCGGGGTCCACTGTACTCTGTCTTCTATTAACACTTCTGTTTTGAAAAAACCTCTAAAAGTCCCTTTTTTTATCCCCCCTTTACTTCTTCATTACCCTCACTCCTTTTTCCTCCTGCACCCACCCTCCAAGCCCAAACTTCCCCCTTTCTAATACTGCATTTTAAAACTATCCCAACTCTCTTTTACCCCCACTACCCTACGCACTAGCCCACCTTTCTGCCAATAGTTGTTTATATTCCCCCCTAACTTCCTCCTCCCTTAGTTTATATTTTTTACCTCTCTTTACTTGCTGTTGCCATTTTTTTTTTTGTCCCATCTACCTTTTACTCTAACTGTACTCAACCAAATAATGATCTGATTTTCCTTCCCCCTCTATAAAATGTACATCCTAAGCCTACTCATCAACCTTTTATCCACCAATACAAAATCCAACAAACTACTTTCCTTCGTGCTATATCATCCCTTTGTATATTTATTTATCCCTTTTCAAAAAATATGTATTCTTTTTAAAACCTTTTTCTACACATAGCTCAATTAAGGGTTTCCCCCATTTACATTTCCCCCTCACCCCAAATTTACCTACCTATATATATATATATATAAAAAACATATATATGAATATATCCCTATTTTTGTAATAGGGGTTTAAATAACCTATTGAGAGGATGGTAAAAATTTCAGAGACAGCAGCTAATCATGAATGTAAGTATACCCCAGACTATAAGGCTTTTAAGTAAAATACCCCACATAGAACATGTAGTGAGAACCATTCCATCAAAGTAAAGGGAAAATAACAGTGTGTCAATATACGCTTTTTCAACTGACAAATAAGGAAGAGCACACACATTCAAATTGGTGGGTGATTTTTCATTATTATTTTGAGGTATTTGGGAGCGGGTAAAATCTTGTATCCAAGATTTAAACCTGGTTTAAGAAAACATCACAAGAACGCTAAGGTTATTAAAAAGAAAAGTATGAAAAATTTTTCATGTTCTTATTTTAAAAAGAGAAATTTGATGTTTTGGATGAAATTTCAACCTGCCATGGTGGCAGAAGATTCCATATGTCAGGATTAAAAAAAACAATACGTTTTTTTTATTTCGATATACCGGGCGCAGAAGATATTATCATATATTAAAAAATTTTTCACAAGCATTTTGATGTGAGTGTGCCACTTTTTCACACTATTAAAAGTAATTAGAAAAAAAGAAAAATTCCCCCCAAAAAGAAGCCTTCACCACGTCTGGGGCCCACAGGAAACATGGCACATTTTTTATCAGGGCATGCACCACCTGCCATGTCAAAGTCCGTCACTGATTTTAAAACATTATTCAGCAGTACAACTTCTCCAGTGAGAGAAACCCTCATTTAACCCTTAAACGGTCCAAACGTATATATACGTTAGTACTGCTACTCCCCCAAACTTATTTTCATGTTTTTTTTTTCCCTGCCCCAAATTTGGCACGATTCCCCGGGAGAAGCCTGGTAAGCATAGAATGGGTTTTAACACCCCAGTGTGTGCCATATTAAAAAAATCTGGGACCAATTAGTACCTTGTGGGAGAAACCAGGAAAATTGGGGGCCCAGCCAGAGCAAACACTGCAGCAAACCCCAAAGGGGTTTCCCACTGACGCCATGTCATATTAACACCCCCCTTTTGAAGTGGAAAGTGATGTTGGCAGGCTGGCGGGCCAGCTGGCTGCCTGCCTGCCTGCCTGGCCACCTGGCTGGAAAGGCTGGGGGGACCTGGCTGGAAAACAGCTGGCTGGCCGCTGGGACCCTGATTGGCTGTATATCTCTGTCTGTGTCTGTATCTATCTTTTCCCTGTCTCTATTAAAGGAAACATATGTAAATACAATTATAATAGTGTAAATTACCTAGGATAACAAAAAAAAATCAAGAAAAAGTTATATAATGCATTTTGGATCTGCGTAATAACATTTGGGTTTCCCATGAGCTACTTTTGGACAAGCAGGCAGAAAGGAGACACCCCAGGCAGACAGAAAACAGACAGAAAGACAGACACACAGACAGATACACAGACAGACAGGTTTGTGAACAAAAAAAGGGGAAGCAGTGTAAATTTCGCCAATGTCACCTGTAATTACTGGACTGATAAGAAGAGATAAGACTACAGCTCACCCTTCATGAAATGTCACCAGTCATCATTAGTGGAGATCAGATGAGATAAGGCAGCGATGCTTCAAGGGAACTTTTTTTATTATTATTATTATTATTATTATTATTATTATTTTTTACTATTATTACAGTGGCCCCCCTTTTAAATTGAAATTAATCCATTCCAGGGCTATTTCTCAACCAGAACATTTTGTAACCAACCCCCTTATTTCTCATAAGAAAAAATTTGTAAATACAATTAACCGTTCCAAAAAAAAATTTTCCCACACAAAATATAATATAAATAACATTTACTTCCCTTTTTGAAGAGATTTTTGCGGGCATCTGGAAGATGGGGAGGATAAAGGGGCAGGGTGTTAGGGGTTTGGGAAAGGGGGAACCCCCCTCCAAAAGGACTTCATATGTCAAAGCCCTCGGGGGGTTACTTCTCTTTTTGGTTTTTTAAAATCCCAAATTGGGACCAGCTTGAGAGTCACTAGCCCCCCTGCCTGGTAAAGTAACTGTTCACAGTCCTCTGTTTCTGGCAAATTTTTTAATACTTTCCTGAATTTAAACATGGCTCTGTCACTGAAGTGGTTGCACAGAAGGCTCATTTCAGCTTGCTCAGGGGGTGTTTTTAAAACAAATTCTGCAACTCATTCCATTTTGGGACACATCCCCTTTAACACTGAAGAAGGCACCTCCTTCTCTCTCTCTCCATCCTCCTGTAAAGCAATAACCTCAGCGGGCCTGTTGCTGTTCCAGATAAAAGCTCTTGCAGCTCTTCAGTTGTTAGCTCTACCCTGTGCTCCTCCACCAACTCTTCCACATCCTCACCACTCATTTCCCAACCCCAGGCTTTTCCCCCCAAAGCCAAAATTCTTCCACAACAGGAAAGGGTCATCAGGGTCAGGGCCAGCCTCAAATCCTTCAAAACCCCTCTTTCAACACAATCCAGCCACAGTGGTCTCCAAGCAGAGTTAAAAGTTCGGGAAGTCACTCCCTCCCAAGCCTTACCTATAAGGCCTATGCAATGCACAATATTGAAGTGTTCTTTCCAAAAACTCTCTTAGGGTCAATGCAGTGTCTGAGGTCACATCAAAGCACTTCTGAAACACTGCTTTGGTGTACAGTTTTTGAAGTTTGCAATGACCTGCTGGTCCATGGGCTGGATGAGGAGTGGTGTTAGGGGGCAAGAACTTCACTCTGATGAAATTAAATTGTCAGGCAAAAACCCTTAAAAGTTTGGGGGATGAGCAGGGGCATTGTCCAGTACCAGGAGGGACTTGGTGGCAATTTCTTTTTCCCGAGGTATTTCTTCACACTAGGGGCCCAAAAACCCCCAGTGAACCATTCCCTTTAAAATCTCCGTGTGACCCATGCCTTTGGGGTTAGCCTTCCAATGCACACACAAATTATTCTTGTTAACACTGTGTTTCTTTAACACACTGGGTTTTCAGAGTGATACACCAGTAAAAGGGTTCACTTTAAAATCCCCCGGCATTGGCACACATCATTGGGGTTTAGCCTGTCTTTCAAGGGTTTTTCCACAAGGCCTTTTTCCCCCCTGAGTAATGAAGGGCCTGTTGGGCATTTTCTTCCAAAACAGGCCTGTTTCATCCAATTAAACACTTGTTGGGGTTCAAATTTTTCAGTGTCTACGAACCCCCGGAATTCCTGCACAAATTTTTCAGCTGCACGTTTTTCTGAGCTGGCTGTCTCCCCCCTGCCCCCACAACACTGGCCAAAAGTTTCTTCCCCGTCAAACCAGCCTTTGCCCGGCTTTAAAAAACACTCGCCCCCCATAACTGGTTGCAGGCATTGTCTTGACAAGATCTGCGTGAACTTCCTTTTTCACAAATTATCGCCATGGAAATACTATCACCCGCTATCTGTTTTTTATTGATCCCACCATCGGAACTTCTCAACCTCATCCACTGTTTTTGATCTTTGTCTCGTTAACAATCAACCCCCTTTTTTCAACCTTAAACCCCTTTATCTCATTTCTCTTTTTCCAGGATAGTGCCAATAGTGATGCACTTTTCTTGTACATCCTGGCAAGCTACTCAGACGTACGCCCTCTATTTTTTTTAACAATCTCCCCAGTTCGATGGTGTTCCTCACTCTCTTTACACAGGGGGCCACTAGGAAGCTTCTTTTGGGCCCTTGGTGACTTATTTCACAGTGACAATCACTATATACCACCAAAAAGACACCAAATATATTGTGAATGTTTGGGGCACGGGTAGGTAATCTTTCTCAATGGTAAACAACGCCACTGGCGGGATCCTGCGTCCTGCGCAGGCGAGAGCAGGGAGACAGGTCCAAACAAGCTTTTTTTGCTATCCGAGGGGCGAAAAAAACTTTTTTGCTATTTTTTTGTTATCTAAACCTTTCGTTAGCCGGGGGGCCACTGTATTATTATTATTGTTATCATCAAATTTTTATTCACTATCATTATTATTATTATTATTTTTATGCACTATCATTATTATTATTGAGTACAACGGGACCTAATATTAGTGTTTTTAACACAGATTGGCTATGAAATCACAAGAACTACTATAAATTGTGATTATGAGAACATAAAAAATTTATAAAATAATAAAATAAAGTGAAAAAAAAGGGATATCGGGAAAATTCCGAAGCGGCAAACCCCGTTGCTGTCAGGTGAGCATCCAGTGCCCCCTTCTCCGCCTCATATCTCGGTAACTACTAACCCAAATTGTTTTTTTTTTCCTATAAAAACTTTAAAAAAAAGTGCTCTTTATTTCTAAATTTTTTTTTTTTAAAAAATTCGGGGCTGGGCGAGGGTAACGTAAATTTAAAATGTGGACCGTTTAAGGGTTAAGTGTGTTCCATGGTGCACATGGGACCCCTTTTGGCTTGGAGTCATACATATACATGTTTTAAAAAACTCAAGAGTTAAGAACATAGATTGTACCAAAACCCGGGGGTGACAGTTTGTGTTGCAGGTGAGCTGCTGTATTTCCAAAAAAATAGACACTTTCATATATATTATATACACAATGTATTTTTTTCTACTGCTACATCATTAATGTTATTTTTATAAGTAGCTAAAATGAAACTATCATGCTTTTTAGTAATCTGTCTTTTTTTTAGCTACATTGACAGGGGGGATGTACCACACACTACACATTCCCCTGATGGGAGATTCAAAGTTTTGATTGGCAGTAACATGCTGCTGCTGCCCACCCTTTTTTTCTCATTTGCCAACCGTATTCTGGGACATGTGGCAAGCTGGGAGTGTACCTCCCCCCATGCCTCCAAAATTTTCCTTTGGTTTTTTTCTTTTCTTCTCTCTGGCTGGGGAAAACATTGTGGGAAAAACCCTCCTCTCCCCTATGTCTCCAAGAACTCTGTTCTCTCAAAAATAACCAACACTTAGGAGGCAGAAATTTATGGTGTCATTTTGGTCTAACTTGGGACCATTAAGACACACAGAAGAGTAAAGGGAAAAGGGAGCCAGAATATATGTTATCATGCAGACTTAGCTTTGTGGTAGAGTATGACTGTTATTGTCTGAGTTATATTTCTTGTCCCCCGTGGAACCATGTTAGAGCCTTATTTTGGAAATTTTGTCATTTTTTGGGAGTAGAGGAGCCTCCCCATGATTCATGTCATGGGAACCCGATCTACCTTGTTTTAAATGGCATCATGCACCATTGTAGTCGGGGTTTGGGTTGGTGAACTTAATTTTAGTAAACTGTCTATTTTTTTCTTTTATGAAGGCCAGTTTATTGTCCCCAATTTGGTTTTTTTTTTATCACTTCCCTTTCCTGCCTGTGCTGCTTACAGCTGCTTTCACATAAACCCTTTAATGAACTGCTTATGCAATGTTCAAGCAAACTGTGTTTACTGCCCTCTGTTGTAAATTATTTATTTAAGGACCGCTGTTTTTTACAGTCACTTTAGCAAACCCACTCCACCCACATACCCCCCCAGATCCAGATCCACACCCACACACAAATTATTCTAGTACCTTCAAAGTATGATTTAGTACATTAAAGTGGGGTTTGGGATGATTTATTACTGCAAACAAAATTGTAGAGGGTTTAAAGTAGTGAGTTTAAGAGCACAGTTTAAGTTAATGTAGACATATTTAACAAAAATTCCACAGATGTTATGGGCATAGTGATGTGTAGACAAATAACAATTCCCCTTTAATTTTGAATGTAAATATTGTTAACCCCAGACATCATTTTTTTTCATTAAGTTTTTAAAATCTTGTAGCTATACTTGTTCTCCCATTCACATATTAATGCCTACCTAATATAAACATTTTTATCTAATGGCCTGTGCCACAAGCGAGGACATGAACTGGCAAATTCCTACAAGCCAGAAACAGGCAAAAAGGTTTTCAAAAGTTGACGTCTAGTATTATCTCATATGGCTAGGGTAATAGATTTGTAACTTTGTAACAGTGACCTACCTGTATTTTTTCTCAATGCTATCAGTGCAGGCTGACCTACCAGCAATGCCAACACTCCCAGACCACCATGACCTATCAGCATTGTTTCTCAACACTCCCAGACCACCATGACCTATCAGCATTGTTTCTCAACACTACCAGACCACCATGACCACCAGCAATGTTTCTCAACACTGCCAGACCACCCTGACCCCCAGCAATGTTTTCAACACTACCAGAAACCCTGACCTACCAGCAATGTTTTCAACACTCCCGACCACCATGACCTACCAAATGTTTCTCAACACTGCCAGAACACCATGACCTACCAGCAATGTTTCTCAACACTACCAGACCACCGACCACCAGCAATGTTTCTCAACACTACCAGACCACCATGACCTCAACAATGTTTTCAACAAGTGACAACCACAAAAATCAAATTTTCATGTCTAAATGTCACGATGTGTCAATTACAAAGATGTCACTGGATTACATCACAGTGTGAACAATATGTTACAGGTATAGCAATCACTGTGTGAAAACAAAGAAAGAAGAATCACAGATGGGAAACAACAGACAACAGTAGCAATCACAGTGTGGGAAACAACAGTAGCAATCACAGTGTGGGAAAAACAGTAGCACATCACAGTGTGTGGAAACAACAGTAGAAATCACAGTGTGTGGAAACAACAGTAGCACATCACAGTGTGTAAAACAACAGTAGCACATCACAGTGTGGGAAACAACAGTAGCAATCACTGTGTGGGAAAAAAAGTAGCAATCACAGTGTGTGGAAAAACAGTAGAATCACAGTGTGTGGAAACAGTAGCACATCACAGTGTGTGGAAACAACAGTAGAAATCACAGTTTTAAACAACAGTCAACAGAGTAGCACATTACGGGGTTTTTTTACCTGGAGTCTACCTGAGGGGTTTTTCGGGGGACAACGCCCCCGCAGCTCGATCTGAGACCGGGCCTCATGTTGGATCAGGTTCTGATCACCCAGACTGTTACGCTGGCCGGGCGCAAAATGACATCGAACCACAGCCCAGTTGGTCAGGTACTGACTTTGGTGCCGTCGTGCCATTGAAGACAGCCAGGGGGGCTTTTTTTCCCATGTATGCTGGGAGGCAGTTGAACAGTCTTGGGCCCCGGACACTTTTGTGTTTTCTTTCAGTGTACTCGTGGGCCCCCGCTATTCATTGGGGGAATGTTGCATCTCCCACCGTGCTTTTGCTTTCAAGGGAGTGATTTTTGTGTGCAGGTTTTGGGACTAACCCCCCTAGGATTTTCCAATGATATTATCATGTATCTCCCCTGTGTTCCAAAAAATCAATTAAAGGGTTTAACCATTCCCAGTAATTTAGGTGTTATCAATTTTTTGAGTGCCGTGAAAATTCTTTGTATACTCCCAGGTCAAATTTTCCCCCGCCTTGAAGGGGGAGTTAGTATACAACAGATTTCCCCCAGAAGCAAGGGTATGAAGGAATTATCATGGGCTTGGCGTCACTAGTTTTTAAGGCTCATTATCCCTCCCATCATTTTCCTAGCAAGGGAGATCATTGTTGTGGTCTTTGAATTAGAGATCCCTCATTATCACCCCTTTTTTCACATTACTTTTTCACTCAAGGTTAGAATTTGTCATATAACCTGATAAATTTAAATTTTCCATATCTAACAGTAGAATGTCATTTAGACAGATTATGTTGCACGTTACAGGTATTGCACGATTTAAGATTTGCGACACATTATCATTTACCCCCACGAAAGATGATATTACACGGTTTGGCAGGGGGGGAAAAATTTTGAGCCGGGTTTCCCGGGGGTTAAAACCATTGATAGGGAGGTCCCTAAGAGTGGCTATGACCACTAATGTTTAATGCTGACGAGACAAGTGTTTTCTGGAAAAAAATCCCAACAATTATATCAGTCAGCAAAAAAAAGTCCCAGGCTTCAAGACAGCAAAGGATCGCCACCTTGCTCCTTTTGGAAATGCACAGGTGATTTAAGGGCCCGGGTTATTTACTGCCTAAGAATCCTCATGTTTTGGGGAAAAAGGGAATTTTTTTTTCCTTCCTGAAAACAAGTTTATTAGATACAGGGCCGGGAGTGAGCTCGACCCCTGAAAACCCAAAATTTGGGTGAGTACAGTTACATAATTATCATACATAGCAGCATATGGGGAAAACCCTGGGAAACCCAAAAAAAAAGTGTCAAGGGAAATACAAAGTCCTTGATTTTTTGGGTTACCCTGGGCTCTCTACAACCCTTTATTTTGATTCTTCGTAACTGTATCTGTGTATACCTGAATAAACTTTTACAGTTTGGGGGAAGGGAAAAAAAAACTTTCCCACAAGCAGCCTTGTTGTTGTTGTTCAGCGGACACCACCCGCCTTACCCAGCCCCCCCGGACCCCACCATCCCAGTTTCGAGTATTTCATATGCGTCAAAGTCCTGGGTACAAGCCAGCTTTTTTTAAGAATAAGAGAGGGTTTTGTTTTTATGTTGAAAACGAAAAAAGATATTGAAAGACATAACCCATGGCCATAATGAAGGGTTTCTTTGACACATAAAAAAATTTAAAAATAAGTTTGTGTGACTGACTGATTACTGACTGACTATCGACTGAATGACTGACTGACTGACTGACTGGAATTTACCGACTGACTGACTGACCCCGCTGACTGACACTTACTGACTTGACTGACTTATGAATGACTTGACTGACTTACTGAATACGCTGACTTTCTGAATGGCTTGACTATTACTGAATTTGACTGACTTTCTGAATGACTTTACTGATTACGAATGACTTGACTGACTTACAAACGACGACTTACTGAATGACATGACTTTCTGAATGGCTTTACGACCGAATGGCTTTACTGACTTATTTAAACTGACTGACTGACTTACTGACTGACGACTGACTTTAAAATTAGACACTCAGTTTCCCATCGACTTGTTCAGAACCTCTACTACCACCCAGCCCGTAGGGCCACAGCATAACTTCCCCCCTCTTCACAATCATCCACAAACACCCCAAACCCCCAATTTGGTAAATTATTATTTCATTACATTTGTAGTCTTAAGCAGTAAAAAAACATAATACATCACTAATGAACACAATTACATTTACTTTTATTTTTTAAATCTGTTGGTCTAAAAAAAATTGTTTGGTTTTTGGGGGCTCCCAGGGGAAAGTAACCCTTTTTTTCCCTAAATTATTTTAATTTTTTAACACAAATTATCTAAACCCATTTTCAGGAACTAACATCGTGCTAAAACGCTACTGTAGTTGAAATTTTCTTCATTGGACTTATATTGTTTTTGTGGCCCAAAAAAGATTTGGGTTTTTTCTGCTTGGGGCGGTGTCTTTAAAGGAGGGCACTGCTGGCAACGGTTGTCATCCGGGAAGACAGGGGTATGGCTTACATTCTGTCTATGTCAGAAAGAGGATGGGAATATAATGGGAGGAGTACTTGTCTTTGGAACAGAGCTTTTCACTGTGGCTGCCTCAGACTTTACTTTTTTTACTATTACTTTTTTTGTTCTATTTGTCAGGAAAAAGTTATTCCTTTATCACGCATTTTTTGCCTATTGCACCGTGGTCCCGTGCCAAAACTTTTAAAGTCTTTTATACTACATCTGATTTTTTTTATCCTCAAAAGATCCAGGGCCTTTCAAGGGCCAGTAGCTGAGACAGGCAGGAGCACCTGCTCTAAACCCATGTTGCCCTGGGGGAATGATGGGTTCAGGTGGTTGGCGATCTTGCTTTTTGAACCC
>WNWK01057372.1:0-10757 GCA_009830355.1 Cherax destructor
AGATAAACTGAAGCAAAAAAACCCCCCAGGCCAAAAGGTTTTTTCCCCGGGTAAAAAAGAATGCAAGATGGAACTTAGTCAGCCATTAACAATTTTTAAAACCCGTCCCCCCTGGGGGTTGTTTTTGCCAGAGATGTGGAAGATAGCTAATGGGGGTTCATATTCAAAGGGGAAAATAACCCCAGTCCATAAATTTTCCCCCCCAATAAGCCTCACGTCTATAGTAGGCAAATTTTAAAAGAAAAAATTATAGCTGATTTAAAACCAAGTCCCTTGAAGAACAAATTTTGGGGATTAATGAATCTCGTGGGTTTACGAGAGGTTTTTTCCTGCCAAAAATTTACTGATTTTTTTCAATAAAATTTGAGGCAGTAGACAGTGATAAAATATGATATAGTTTACTTGGATTTCAGTAAGGCCTTCGATAAGTCCCCCCGAGACTTTAAAAGAAAGGTGGCAGCTCATGGTATAGGTAAAGTTCTAGCATGGATGGGGCTTTACCAATAAAAGCGGGGTTTAAAATTAATGGGGTCAAATCTGAATGGGGTTTCACCCGGGGGTTCCAAAGGATCTTTTTTGGGCCCCCATTGTTCCCAAATTTACATAAATCCCCTTGATGAAGAATTCAAGTGACATAAAAATTTTTGGGGTATAAAAATAGGCCGTATAATTCATTCTGAGGGGGATACCAATGAACTCAGGAGGATTTGGATAAATTAATGTCTTGGTCAAAAAAGTGGCAGATAAGGGGTTCAATGGGGAAAAAGTTAAGGTGAAAAGTCGTTGGTAATGAAAATATCCCTCAATTTATAAACTAATTGAAGTTGGCGATCATACAGAATGTAAAAAAAGATTGGGGAAGTCAGGGAAAACCCAGAAATCTAAAGCCAAGACAACAGCCCCTAAGTGTCCAATAAGGCTAAAAGTTTGGGGATTTATTTCAAGAAGTATAAAAAGAAGTCCAAAAGTTATTTTACAGCTCTATCATCACTGGGGGAACCCTCATTTGGATTATGCAGCTCAGTTTTGGTCTCCTTTTACAGGATGGATATAATTCATTGGAGAACATACAAAGAAGAATGACTAAAATGTTTTTATTAAAGAAATCTCCCGTTGAAGAAGACTTAGGGGCAGAATCTCCACTCTCTGGAAGACGTAGAATGAGGGAGATATCATCCAGGTTCAAGTGGATGATGGGCATAAAAAAAAGGGGTTTAATAAAATACTGAGGATACCCAACAAGGAAGAACCAGAAATAACGGATTTAAATTGGAAAAATTTTAAAGATTTAGAAAGGACATAGGCAAGTACTGGTTTTCGAACAGGTTGTGATGCGTGAACAATCTTCCGAGTAGGGTGATAGAGGCTAGGACCTTGGGTGGCTTTAAAAGAGATTGGACAAATATATAATTGGGAGGGCTGGGTTTGATTAGTGTCGTGAGTACAGGAGTAAATTCTTAGGTATGGTGGTTTTGATAGGACCTGCCTTGTATGGGCCAGTAGGCCTTCTCAGTGTTCCTCCATTCTTATGTTCTTATGTTTAGTTAGTCTTCAAACCTGCATACTTGTGTCATTGTCTCACACCTGTCATGAATTCGGCATGCTGGCTATGTACTGTGAGGGACTAGTGAGAGGTGGCAGTGAGGGTGAGGGTGGCGGTGAGAGGTGCCTGTGAGGGGTGAGGGTAAGGTTGCCTATGAAGAGTGAGGCTGCCTGTGGTGAGGGAGTGCCAGAGAGAATAAGGGAGTGATAATCCAGTGCTCAAAACAATGCATTGCTATAACACAGTTCTTGTATCCTGAAAATAGAGAAGTTGGGTGTTAGTATGCGTGCTGGGAATAGTGGTGGTGCGATGCAGTGCAGTGCGGTGCATTAGTGCAGCGGTGCATCATAAGTGGGTCACCAAGCTGCGTGTACATTATGCGCACGAGGAGCTTCAGCGGTGTAGGGGCACTTCACGCGCCTCGTTGCGCGCCACACGTGTGTAGTTTCCGGCGTGGTGGGGACGCGTGCGCCAACACAAGGCTGGTGGAGAAAAGAGTCATGTTGGGCTTAGCTGGAGGTCAGCGGTGGGCGTGAGGACGTGCTCATCACGTAGCCACAGTAGTGTCAGGGGCGGGTCTCATCTGCGTCACGTCACGTGTCCGCATCCCAGACACCAGTGAGCCGAAGTCAAATGGCTTGATGGAGGGCGGCACTGCAAAAAGGATGAATTAACCAGAGGCCCTGAAAAGGGAGTTACCGTGGACACTCAGAGTGCTGGAGTGCGAGGCTGTGGCCTGCAGGAGTGCTAGCCTGGCACGTGTAATTCCCAGGTGATGCGCTCCCCAGCCTCAGCTGAAGAGCGCCACCACGAACTGTCCCAGGGCATGACGGAGATCCGGGGTGGTGGTGGGGAACCCGTTGTGGAGCCAAGTGAGGGTCCTGGGAGGGTCACCCTGCAATAGCAGGCACTGTACTGCCACCCGTGACCCGCCCACAGTGACTCTGGCATGGTGAAGGGTGCCACCAGCGGCGGCTCTGAAACACAACAATAACAATGACAACTTAAATAATAAACACTTGTTGCTTACTCTGGACCAGTTGCTGCTCAGAGGCTCTTGATCTAGGAACTAGAGCTAAAGTCACCTTCCTTGGATCAAACCTCATGACTCCCAATCTCAACACGCTGTATGACCCTTGCTGATTTAGAGCTTCTTCTCATAAATATCAATAACAAGTAAATATTTAAGGGAAACCCGCAAAATAATCTGACTATCTCATAGCACCTGCCAAACCCCCACCTGCCACCTACCTAACACTGCCCTAACCTGCACCTAACACTGCACCTAACACCCGCACCCCCTAGCCTGCGCCTACCTGGCCTGCACCTACCTAACCTGCCTACCCTGGCCTGCTGCACCTGCACCTGCCTGCACTGCACCTGCTGCCCGCCTCACCTGCACCTACCTAACACTGCACCTACCTAACACTGCACCTACCCAATACTGCCTACCTAACACTGCACCTGGGGCCTGCACCTACCAACACTGCACCTACCTAACACTGCACCCATCTAGCACTGCCTATCTAACACTGCCCTATCTAAAAACTGACCTGCTAACACTGCCTACCTAATGCACCATGGCAACACTGCACCTACCTGACACTGCACCTAGCCCGCCTACCCAACACTGCCTACGCTTCACCTGCCTAACACTGCACCTGCCAACACTGCACATACCCCAACACTGCACCTACCAACACTGCACCTAACACTGCACCTACCTAACACTGCACCTGCAGCTACACTGTGCCTACCTAACACTGTACCTATCTACTGCACCTGCCTAACACTGCCTACCTACACTGTATCTACTAACACAGCACCTGTAACACTGCCTACCTAACCTGCCTACCTAACACTGCACCTACCTTCTTCCAGCTACACATTCTTAACCTCACCTCCTAACACTGCACCTACCTAACACATCTACCTAACACTGTACCTACTAACACAGCACCTACTTAAAACTCACCTACCTAACATTGCACCTACCTAACACTAACTACCAAACTCTGCACCTACCTAACACTGTACCTACCTAAACTGCTCCTACCTAACACTGCACCTACATAACACTGCACCTACCTAACACTATCTACTAACACAGCACCTACTTAACACTGCACCTACCTAACACTGCACCTACCTAACACAGCTTCTACCTAACATTGCATCTACCTAATATTGCACCTACCTAACATTGCACCTACCTAACACTGCATCTGCTAACACTGCACCTACTTAAGACTGCACCTGCCTAACACTGCACCTGCCTAACACTGCACATACTTAACACTGCACCTACCTAACACTGCACCTACCTAACACTGCACCTACCACTGCACCTACCTAACACTGCACCTGGCCTCTACTGCCCTGTCTCCACTGCACCTGCCTAACCTGCACCTACCTAACACTGCACATACCTACACTGCACATACCTAACACTGCACCTATCTAACACTGCACCTGCCTAACACTGCACCTACCTAATACTGCACCTATCTAACACTGCACCTATCTAACACTGCACCTGCCTAACACTGCACCTGCCTAACTCTGCACCTACCTAACTCTGCACCTACCTAACTCTGCACCTACCTAACTCTGCACCTACCTAACTCTGCACCTACCTAACTCTGCACCTACCTAACTCTGCACTGCCTAACTCTGCCTACCTGCTCTGCACCTACCTGCACTGTGCCTACCCTAACACTGTGCCCTTACCTAACACTGTACCTAACACGCACCTACTCTAAACTGCACCTACCTAACACTGCACCTACCTAACACTGTATCTACTAACTCAACACCTACTTAACACTGCACCTACCTAACACTGCACCTACCTAACACAGCTTCTACTAACACTGCACCTACCTAAACTGCACCAACTTAACACTGCACCTCCCTAACACTGCACCTACCTAACACTGCATCTACCTAACACTGTACCTACTAACACAGCACCTACTTAACACTCACCTACCTAACACTGCACCTACCTAACATTGCACCTACCTAACACTGTACCTACTAACACAGCACCTACCAAACTCTGCACCTACCTAACACTGCACCTACCTAACACTACACCTACATAACACTGCACCTACATAACACTGTATCAATAACACAGCACCTCTGCTAACATGCACCACCTAACCTGACCTACCTAACACAGCTTCTACCTAACATTGCATCTACCTAACATTGCACCTACCTAACACTGCATCTGCTAATACTGCACCTATAAGGACTGCCTCCTATTAATGCACCTACCTAACACTGCACCTACCTAACACTGCACCCTACCTAACACTGCACCTACCAACACTGCCTACCAACACTGCTACCTACGCTGCACCTACTTAAGACTTCACCTACCTAACATTGCACCTACCGAACACTGCACCTACATAACACTTCACCTACCTAACACTGCACCTACATAACACTGCACCTACTAACAAAACACCTAGTTAACACTGCACCTACCTAACACAGCTTCTACCTAACACTGCACCTACCTAACACTGGACCTACCTAACACTGCACCTACTTAAGACTTCACCTACATAACACTGCAACTACATAACACTTCACCTACCTAACTGCATCTACCTAACACTGCTCCTACCTAACACTGAACCTACCTAACCCTTTACCTACTAACAAAGCACCTAGTTAACACTGCACCTACCTAACACTGCACCTACCTAACACTGCACCTACCTAACACTGCACCTACATAACACTGTACCTAATTATGACTGCACCTACCTAACACTGCACCTACCTAACAATGCAACTACCTAACTGCACCTACCAAACCAACACCGAAAATAGCATTACATCTTACTCACATCTTCCTAACACTGCATCTTACACTGCATATTTCGCTCATGCTGCGCCTCACATCACCACTGCACTCAAACTTCATCTCCTCACATTGCACCTCACACTTCATCCTCCACACTGCACCTCCACCTCATTCCTCCACACTGCACCTCACCTTCATCTCCTCACACTGCACCTCACACTTCATCTCTCCACACTGCACTCCACTTCATCTCCTCCACCTGCCCTCCACTCATCCTCACACTGCACCTCCACTTCATCTCCCCATACTGCCCTCACACTTCATCTCCACCTGCACCTCACCTTCATCTCCTCCATACTGCACCTCACACTTCATCTCCTCCACACTGCACCTCACATTCATCTCCTCCACACTGCACCTCACCTCCTCTCCTCCACACTGCACCTCACCTTCATCTCCTCCACACTGCACTCCACTTCATCTCCTCCACACTGCCCTCACCTTCATCTCCACACTGCACCTCCACTTCATCTCCTCCACACTGCACCTCACACTTCATCTCCTCCACCACCTCCCCTTCATCTCTCCCTGCCTCCCTTCATCTCAACTCACCTCAAACCATCCCATCCACCTGCACCCCCTTCATCTACCACCACCTCACCTTCATCTCTGCCCACTGTCCAACCATCTCCTCCACCTGCCCCTCAAACTTCATCTCCTCCCCTGCCTCAAACTTCTCCTACACATTGCCTCACTTACCCTCCACCTGCCCTCCCTTATCTTCCAAATGCCCTCCTTCATCTCATCCACACTGGCCTCACACTTCATCTCCTCCATACTGCACTCACACTTCATCTCCTCCACTGCACTTCATCTCATCTCCTCCATACGCCTCACACTTCATCTCCTCCATACTGCACCTCACCTTCATCTCCTCCATCGCCCTCACACTTCATCTCCTCCATACTGCACTCTCACTGCGCCTCACACTCATCCCTCACTTCATCACTCACACTTCATCACCTCACACTGCACCTCTTTATTTACTTATATTTTCTTCATTTTGTATTTCTCATTCATTGGGTCTCATGCTTTTAGAATTTTGAAGTCATTATTATTATTATTATATTATTATTATTATATATAACTATTATTATTATATATTGTATATTATTACTACTACTTCTAATTCTTGCATACTAACAATTCTTACTACTATTACTCTATTCTCTACTACTACTCTGTTATTGTTAATTTTAGGTTCAAATTGTTGAACTTAGTTATCAAGTCATAATACAATGTTACTAACACATTGTTAATAGTTACCTACAACACAGTGTTACACTATGGTGTTTTTTCCTCACAAACAATGTTACATATGGTGATTTTAAACACAAGTTATATGGTGTTATGTTACCTCACAACACAATGTTACACTATGGTGATTTACCTCACAACAAATGTTACACTATGGTGTTATGTTACCTCACAACACAATGTTACACTATGGTATTATGTTCCTCACAAACAATGTTACTTACTATGGTGTTACGTCACTCAACACAATGTACTTACATATGGTGTTACGTCACCTCACAACACAATGTTACTTACACTATGGTGTTGAGTTACCACAACACAAGGATGTGAGTTGATAAAAACATGAACAGAACACACAACAGCGTGTTATTTTTTATTTCGAGGTTTGGCTTTAGTTAGGCCAGGCTTCCCTTTAAAGCTTCCTTCAAGGTGATACTGGATAGGTGATTAACTTTTCCTTAAAGGAAATGTAAACATTGTGTCCTGGAACCAGCGGTGTCTAAATACAGGTTAGTATTGATGACCAACACCTAAAAGGTCTTTTACACTTTTTCCTGTCTTTTTATCTGAGAGGTCTGGCTTCACTCCATGGGCGGACAGAACCGTGAGACGTGTTTACTTTAAGCTGTTTTGCACCAATTAACGTCCTCATCTGTTTTATTCTATTCATTAGTCCTAAGTCATCAGGAAACAGGATAAATCTGACTCAGTCCCACCTGGTAAGTCATTCACATTAACCAGAAACAGTACTGGCCCAATTCCACTCATTCCAAAACCCTGTTTGTTACTCTTCCCAATTCTTACATTTCTTTCCGGACTCACTCTGCAGTCTTCCCCACAGGAATTCTTTGAACCACCAAAGTGTGTTTACCGTTATTCCTACCTGAGCTCAAATTTTATTCCAGTCTTGTGTGGTACAATATCAAAGGTCTTCCTGTAGTCTAGAGACATTCCACCTATTCTTGTATCTTCCGTCTCACTTCCACTACTTTTGTCATATTGTTCTAACAGGTTGTTAAGACAAGATTTACGATCTCTGAACCTGTGCTGTGTAATGTTTGCGAAGCCACTTGTCTCAAGTATAGTATACATGTCAGTGAAATTGGTCTGTAGTTCAACGTTTCCTGTCACTCTCTTTTCTTAATTACAGAAACTACATTCTCTGTCTTCCATGACAAATGTCCCATGTTCATTAATGTGGATCTAACCTAGTGGTTTAGACAGTGCTTCTGCTCCTCTCACAACATTTATGGCGATAGCGTACAGGTCCCCATTGGTTTTGATTTATCTAACTCCATAAAAGGTTTATTTTTACCTGTTTTCCTGTCGTAGGTATTGTGTTCAGTGCTTGTCGGTGTACCCTTTCTCCTTGGGTTACTGGTATTGCCAATGCTTCAGCCGAGAACACTTCTTTGATTCGTTTGTTAAACACTTCACTGACTTCCTTGTCATTTTTTGTAAGCTCTCCCATTTCCTTCTTCAGTTGGAATTTCTGGTCTTTTACTGTCGTCTTTCCTCTGATGCGACTCTGAAGGAAATTTTATTTAGACTTGGCCTTTGCTGTTATGTTATTCTCAAATTGTTGTTCAGACTCTCATTTGCATGTTCGCTTGTGGCTCATTTTCTCACTTCTCTGTTCTGATCTATAATTTGCTTTCAATAGTTCTTCCACACACTTACATTTTTTTTTCCTTTTGCCTGTTTTCATCTTTGGGTGAATTAAGGTTCTCTCTTCTAAAGTCTGGCTTCTTTCCACCTTCACCTGCGATTCTTTCCTCGATATTTCCTTACACAAGGTACTCCAAGTTCTGCACTCAGGGCTCTTATATTATGTATCATTTGTCATATGTACTTGCAGTATAAAATACATCCAATCTTGGTGGTTCATCTCCTCATATCTCTCTGTCTGTCTGTCTGTCTGTCTGTCTGTCTGTCTGTCTGTCTGTCTGTCTGTCTGTCTGTCTGTCTGTCTGTCTGTCTGTCTCTCTCTCTCTTATCGTGTCCTTAAGAATCGGACATACAAGATTCTCATAACCACCTCCGTCAACTTAGCTCTCCACTTCTCTGGTCACCTATATGGGTCTCACTTTTCCAAATCTATTTGTGTGGTTGAAATCACCCATGATAAGTAGCTTTGCTTTTAACTGTTTCTGCTATGATGTCATCCACTGCGTTATTTTCTTTTTGGGTCCCCAAGTTTTAGTTGAGCCCACTAAGCAAGAGTCTGCAAGATAAACCCAGTGAAAAACATGGGTGCAGTGAGGGACAATAAGGAACACAGTGCCAACATTCATTGGCCCCGATTATTCAACATCTTACCAGAAGATATCAGAAACACTGCTAGGACAAGTGTAAAATCTTCAAGAAGAAACCGGACAAGTAACTTCACCAGGTGCCAGATCAACAGGCTGTGATGGATATGCAGGGCTGTGCCACCAACAGCAACAGCTTGGTTGACCAAGCAGGCCTCAGACGATCTTGACCCATGACCGGGCTCCGGCAGTTGAAAATCTCCGGAACTCATCAAAGGTATATCAAAGGTAAAGATAAGCCTGTTCATCCCTCTTATCTCTTCATAACTCCACTGATTTCTGAGTAGCGGGGTCTCCCCTCACCCCATTTCCTTCATCTTTCCTAATCATTTAATATCATGCTGGGAATACGGCATCTGATATATTTTCCGTCAACTTTATCTCTGTGATATCTATGATGTTTGGGATAACTACTGCTATTCATTTTTTCAACTCATCACCTTTGTTTGCACCACACACCGTTTTTTTGTTTTCCCTTACCATACGTAGGTTTGCGTTCAATTAATCTTTTTGCATGTTGCTCATCTGACAGGAGAGGTGGAGGTAGCACTGGGGTTGGTGCCTGCATTATTATAGGTATGGTGTCAGGCTGTGAAAGCAGCAATCTCGCCGAGGAGGAACGGCTATCGTAATGATAAGAGAGCTATCATTATGAGTAATGTGATAACGACGCCATCATAGGCTATGAAGGCGATATAGGGAGATATATATTTCTCTTTTCATCAGGCCTGTGTGAAGGGTGTTGACAGGTGATTATTTGGCAGGATGAGGAATTGGATCGATGCTGTTACCATCAGCTTAATGGGTCCTCACTCACAGTATTGCCCTAACCTTCATACAGCCTCACTTCTACATTATTCTGCATGCATAAATTAATCGGCTGCTGATATATTTATCTATTTAACGTGTGTGTATTATTATTATTATAATCAAATAGAAGCGCTAAACCACAGGGGTCATACAGCGCTGCAGGTTATTGCAGGATGCAGGGAGAATGGGTTGTAAGAGGAGATGGATGATTAGTAGGTTATAGAGTGCAGCAGGACAGTGGATAGTGCAGGGATAGAGGGTAGCAAGAAATCGAGGTAGAAGGGACTGAGGGAGATGCTAGAGGTATAATCTTCAGAGTTTGTGTAGTAAGTCAGTTTCTGTCAAAAAGTCAACGAGAGTCAGGATTAAAGGAAGGTCCATCAGCAAGAAGGGAAGGTAAAGAAAGGCCGCAGAGCGGAACGCCGTTGGAGGTCAATTCTGCGTGCTCGTTGATAGAGTGGGCAGTCCAACAGAATATGTCGAACAGACACTGGAACCTGACAATGCTCACAGAGAGGGAGGGAGCCTCTCCATGAGATACCGTGAGTAAGACGAGTGTGGCCGATGAGAAGACGGGAGAGTGTAGTCTCCCAACCCCGACATTAGCGACAAGAAGAAGGCCAGAAACCTATAATCGGTTTAATAGAATGAAGTTTGTTATTTAGCAGGTCAGACCAGCGTTGTTGCCAACGGTGCGAAGGTGGGTAGCAATGACTGCAAAATAGTCCGTGAAAGGAACACCTCTATATGAAACTGGAAGGTCATGTACTGCTGACCGCGCAGCAGTGTCTGCCTGTTCATTGCCCTGTACGTCAACATGACCAGGGACCCAACAAAAAACAATATCTTTATGCTTGCTAAAGATACGGCGAATAAAAGGTGGATACGAAGAACTAGGGGTGAGGTGTATCAATTTTACGGATAGCCTGTAAAGCACTAAGGGGTC
>WNWK01057373.1:0-10757 GCA_009830355.1 Cherax destructor
CAGAGAAAGGAGTATACAATGTTCCAATCATGGTACAATGCATGGAGGAAACAATGGTGTTATGCATTGTGCTTTGAGTGGTAAGAAGTATGGATCATTGTAATATAAATAGAGGGAACAATTGATCAAGTAGGATATGATACATGGATCAAAAAGGAAAAAAATGGAACAATGAACAATGCATGTTACCATACATAGATGATAATAACGGAAAAAAAGGAACAATGAACAATGCAAGGTGCCATACATAGATGATAATAACGGGAAAAAAGGGACAATGAACAATGCATGGTACCATACATAGATGATAATAACAGAAAAAAAGGGACAATGAACAATGCATGGTGCCATACATAGATGATAATAACGGAAAAAAAGAACAATGAACAATGCATGGTGCCATACATAGATCATAACAGGAAGAAATAAACAATGAACAATGCATGGTACCATTCATAAATAATAACAATGCCCCAGATGCTCCAGACATGCTCAAAACATGCTCCAGACATGTTCCAGACATGCTCCAGACATGTTCCAGATATGTTCCAGACATGTTCCCGACATGTTCCAGACATGTTCCAAACATTTTTCCAAAATTTTCAATTCATATCTGGATTCATTTATTGAGTTAATATTTTTCCTGAACTTTCATTAAGTGGAGAAAGTGTTAGTAATAAGTTGTTATTGAACTTTATATAATACAATGTTTAAAGTATAAGACTTCTAAACATACATTACTATGGCATTGTCGTCAGCAAATATCATGACTTTTATTTATGTTAAAAATATGAAACTTCTGTAAAAATATTGATTAATAATTGTGAAATAGTGTTGCTGCTGTCTAGTAAAAATCCCTTAACGCAGTTTAGTTTATTAATATATAATAACTGACAATAAGGTAACAGCAGCAAGCCCAAAAAAAAAAAAGAGAGGAAATGATAGAAGGTCAGCCATTCAGGTCTACCTGGGATGCACCTCACTTTTTTATATATGTAACTTATGTGTACTTATATTATTATTACTACGCTTATTTTATTTTGTGTACTTAAGTTTCCTATAAAACATTTATGCAGCAGCATAAGAGTGGACATCTAAATGTTGTTGTTATTCTTGTTTTTTTACAAACAAACAAAAAATGTTAAAATAATATCCAAAAGTTATTATTTTGTCATAATTTTTGTAAAATGCTCCAGTTGCTTTGGTAGTTTCAAAAGTTAATTTTTTTAGCATTAAAATTTATAATAGGTTTATTAGCTATAGCACCTTAAGATTACTTACTTTCCTAAAGTGTTGGAGTCACTTTGGTTACAGAGGTTATTTAAAATGCAATACTAGTGAGAAATGTGAAGATGTTGAGTGAAAGACATTGGCTGCTGCTTACCTTATGTATGGTAAACATTACCCAGACATTGGCTGCTGCTTACCTTATGTATGGTAAATATTACCCAGACATTGACTACTGCTTACCTTATGTATGGTAAATATTACCCAGACATTGATTGCTGATTACCTTATGTATGGTAAATATTACCCAGAAATAATAATTAAACAAGTCTCTCTCTCTCTCTCTCTCTCTCTCTCTCTCTCTCTCTCTCTCTCTCTCTCTCTCTCTCTCTCTCTCTCTCTCTCTCTCTCTCTCTCTTCTCTCTCTCTCTCTCTCTCTCTCTCTCTCTCTCTCTCTCTCTCTCTCTCTCTCTCTCTCTCTCTCTCTCTCTCTCTCTCTCTCTCTCTCTCTCTCTCTCTCTCTCTCTCTCTCTCTCTCTCTCTCTCTCTCTCTCTCTCTCTCTCTCTCTCTTCTCTCTCTCTCTCTCTCTCTTCTCTCTCTCTTCTCTCTCTCTCTCCTCTCTCCTCTCTCTCCTCTCTCTCTCTCTCTCTCTCTCTCTTCAATTTCTTTAATCTTCATTTATCTCAATAATATTACACAAAAAAAATATCTTGATCTCATCAACTAGGAAAATAAAAATTACCATCTCAGGCGACACCTTAACACCTTTACCTGTAGTGTTCCATCATCAGGAACACTATCTATCCAAAAGTTACTTTAACCTGTAGTGTTCCACTATCAGAGCACTATCTATCTAAAAGTTACTTTAAACCCTTAGTGTTCCATCATCAGGAACACTATCTATCTAAAAGTTACTTTTACCTGTAGTGTTCCATCATCAGGAATACTATCTATCTAAAAGTTACTTTTACCTGTAGTGTTCCATCATCAGGAGACTTATCTATCTAAAAGTTACTTTTACCTGTAGTATTCCATCATCAGGAACACTGTCTATCTAAAAGTTACTTTTACCCATAGTATTCCATCATCAGGAGCACTATATATCTAAAAGTTACTTTAACCTGTAGTGTTCCATCATCAGGAACACTATATATCTAAAAGTTACTATAACCTGTAGTGTTCCATCATCAGGAGCACTATATATCTAAAAGTTACTTTTAACTGTAGTGTTCCATCATCAGGAGCACTATCTATCTAAAAGTTACTTTTAGCTGTAATGTTCCATCATCAGGAACACTGTCTATCTAAAAGTTACTTTTACCTGTAGTATTCCATCATCAGGAACACTATATATCTAAAAGTTACTTTTACCTGTAGTGTTCCATCATCAGGAGCACTATCTATCTAAAAGTTACTTATACCTGTAGTGTTCCATCATCAGGAGCACTATCTATCTAAAAGTTACTTATACCTGTAGTGTTCCATCATCAGGAGCACTATCTATCTAAAAGTTACTTTTACCTGTAGTGTTTCATCATCAGGAGCACTATTTATCTAAAAGTTATTTATACCTGTAGTTTTCCATTATCAGGATCACGTCTATCTAAAAGTTACTTATACCTGTATGTTCCATCATCAACAATATCTATCTAAAAGTTACTTTACCGTGTGTTCATGATCAATACATTGTTTATCTAATTACTTATACCTGTAGTTCCATCATCAGAGAACTATCTATCTAAAGTTACTTTTCCGATGAAATAATTATCAAATCACGTTTTATGCTACATTTATACCTTTCTTATCTTCTGCGTTCATAATCTTCCTCTATCATACCGTTTCTCTGCCTACTACAACTGGCTGATCTTTGCCGGTTCTAATTTCCCTAAAGCTGTTATCTCTCTCACCTGTTGTTACCTCTCTCACATGTTACCTCTCACACTGTGTTGTAATCTCTCTCACCTGTTGTTACCTCTCTCACACTGTTACCTCTCACACTGTGTTGTTATCTCTCTCACACTGTTGTTACCTCCTCCTGTACTCTCACACTGTGTTGTAATCTCTCTCACACTGTTTTTCTCTCTCACCAGTTGTTATCTCTCTCACACTGTGTTATCTCCTCACACTGTTGTTATCTCTCTCACACAGTTATTATTTCTCTCACCCTGTTGTCATCTTTCTCAAACTGTTAACTACTTAATTGAGCTGTCATCTCCCTAATCCTACTCTTAGCTCACTGATCCGAAATGTATATGCAAGGGTCGAGACTCAGTTCCTGGCCTTACCTTTTAGATTACTGTTATTGGCATCACCGATTTCTGGCCTCTTAGGCATTATCATATCTACTCCTGAAGGTGTGTCATGAGTTTGCCTCCACTACTGACTCGTCCAAATCATTCCACTTTTCTACCATCCTGAGACCAGAAAATGATAATTTATGTCTTCAGGAAAAAAATATTGTTATTATTATAAAAGTTTGCGACCACTGTCAGCATCAGAGTTAGTTATCCCTGAGTTACCAGACCCTGCCACGTGGAGGCCAGCGGTTCATCTTTAGGGTCACCCTCCCACTCTCTACCATCTTGGAGTTTACCACAGGTCCATGTGTCCAGGAGTCCAGCTGTGTCCCCTCAGGTATTCTCCCTTTCCCACTTTCCCAAGGTGCGCTCCTCTTTATTTTGCCCTCTCTCTGCTTACCTTCTGGATCATGTCTCCAGGTCTCCATCCGTGTGCCCCCGGATGTCAACCCTTCCACACTCCCCACGTCCAGTTGTTTCGGTGTTTCGACTTGTCTCCAGAAGTTCATCTGTGTCCCCTCAGATTAACTTCCTTCCTCACTTTCCCAGGTTCTGCATTTGTTATTCCCAGGTCAGTGGTTCACCACTTCCCTAAAGTTAGAAGATTGTGGCCCCTCCCCAGTGACCTTGCTGGATAGGAACTAGGTCTTGTCTAGCTGGTCTACTGTAGAGAATTTCCAGGTGGGTGGAATTACAGGAGGGGACACACAGAAAACTGCGTTCTGTAATTACACCCACCAAGGCCAGCTTGACGAGACGAAGCTCTCACCCAACTCACACACCAACACAGCTAGACGAGACGAAGCTCTAACCCAACTCACCCACCATGACAGCTAGACGAGACGAAGCTCTCACCCAACTCACCCACCAAGACAGCTTGACAAGACGAAGCTCTCACCTAACTCACCCACCAAGCAGAGGTTACTAACTGGAAATATCAGACTTCTATTAATGTTTCATAATGTGCTCAAGCTATTTGTTTTGTTTTCGCTCATGTTGCCGTATAACTGAATGTGTGAACGTTTTATTGTGTACATTTGTGTGTTCATGTGCAAATTTATTTCTTCCCTCCATGAAAACTGCAACAAATAGTTACCGCATTTCTTTGTGTATTATTTCATTCTTTATATATATATATATATATATATATATATATATATATATATATATATATATATATATATATATATATATATATATATATATATATATATATATATATATATATATATATATATATATATATATATATATATATATATATATATATAGAATGAAATAATACACAAAGGAAATCATTAACTGCAGTTTTCATGGAGGAAAAATTTTGCATGGCTACACAAATGTACAGGCAAAACGTTACATTCCTGCGGCGGCATGGGCGAGAGCAAAACAGGCAGCTTGAGCCAGTGGGCAGTAATAAGTCTGTTCCAGTTGTGGCCTGCAACATTAGTGAGGTGCGTGAGGCTGTCTTTGAAAGCTGTCTTAGAATGGTGGTGAATTTCGTCTCGTCTGGCTGTCATGATGAGTGGTCAGTTAGGCTTTCGTCTCGTCTATATGTTGTGTGTGGTTAATTGAGCAAGTCTCTCAAGCAATAACATTGGAGTCTTATTACAGAACACGGTTTTCTGTGAATTCCCACCACCCTGGAAAATTCTCTACATTGTTAGCTAGACAAAGACACAGTTCTGGCTCGTCACTGAGGAAGGGCTGTCTTCTGAGCTGGGAGTGGTGGTTTGACTGGAAGTACAGAAGAACCTGGGAAAGCGAGAGAAATTAATCCTGAGGGGATTACCTAGCTTCTGGAGACAAATGTTTCAGGCAAACTGGATGAAAGTGTGGAAGGGTTGACATCAGGAGGCAGATGAGACTGAGACATGATCAGGGCAAGCAGTAAACAAGAGGAGCGCCTGGGAAATGAAGAGAGAACCTGGGGAGACGTGAACTCCTGAACTGGACTAATGTTAAGCTTTAGATGTGAAGGAGTGACCTAGACCGCTGAACTTCCACGTGGCAGAAGATGCAACTCAGGGATAACTAGCTCTGATATTTGACGTGTCACGCAAACTTTTATAATATTTTTCCTGGTTTTGCTCAAATTATCATTCGTCTCAGGATGTGAAAAAGGTGTTTGGACAGTCAGCGTGGAGGCAAACTCATGACACCTTCAGGTAGATGATGTGCTAAGAGGCCAATCGACGTACCAACAGTAATCTGAGGTAGACGGAACTGGTTTATACCCATTTCGAGATCAGTGATAGATGCAGGACAGAGATGACAGCAATGGATGAGAAAGGTGTGTGAGACAAATGGCACATGTGAAACTCTTTGCAGTCCACAGTGTGAATATTTAATGAAAGATTCTTTGAGTGTGAGAATTAACACAGTGTGAGGCATGGCTGGCTGTGAGCAACTGGCACAGTGTGGTCTTTAACAGTGTGAGATGGCTGCGCAGAGTGAAAGATTTAACACAGTAATGAGTGGCTGTGTGAGTGTGGCAGTGTGAGAAGATAACGGACTCTTAGAAGTAAACCGGCAAGGTAACCAGTGCTATGTGAGCAACGTGATGTCAGGAAGACAGACTGACAGCAGAAAAGAGCAAATGTAGACATAAACTGTGGGTTTTGATAATTGGCCACTCATCGTAAGCTGAACTTTTTAGACATAGATAGTTCTCTGATGATGGAACACTACATAGCAGCTTTTAGATAAGAAACATGTTATTGATCGTAGACACTACACAGTATAGGCCAACTTTTGATCTTGCTTTCAGTGAACACTACGGAAGCTATAGATCGTGATCCTGATGTGGAAAACTGGTATAAATAACTTTTAAGATATGAGTAACTCTGATGAAACACTACAGGTAAGTAACTTTAGATAGATAGTGCTCCTGATGAGTTGCCAGTATAGTAGCTTTAGATGAATAGTGCTCCTGATGTGGAGTGAGTATAATGGCTTTTGATGGATAGTGCTTCTGATGATGGAACACCCTGGAGTAAAAGCAACCACAGATATATAATTGTTCCTGATGATGAATACTGAATGACTTTGGATGGACAGTGTTCTGATGATGGAGACATTACAGCTAAGTAACTTTAGATGAATAGTGTACTCTTTGATATTTGATTAAGTAACTTTGGAGTATATGGTGCTTTCTGATGATGAACACCCAGACATAGTAACTTTAGATATATAGTGTTCCCTGATGATGAGTTTACCAGACAAAAGTAACTTTTAGATATATAATGCTCTGATGATGGAGTACTATGATAAGAAAGTAACTTTTTAGATGAACCAGTGTTCTGATGATGAGATACTACGGTAAAAGTACTTTTAAATAGATAATCTTCTGATGATGGGTTTTCGAGCAAAGCTAACTTTAGATGAATAGTATTCCTGATGATGAACACCAGGCGCAAAGTGACTTTTTCCAGATAGTGGTGTTCACTGATGATCTTAAGACAAATACAGATTGGGTGAATATGCATGATAGTGAACACTACAGGTTAAAGTATTTGGATAGTGTTCCACAGTGATGGGACTACAGGCTGAGGGTGTTAGGTAATCCTGGATGGCCTGAGTCCACAGTTGTGAGGATCAGATCACGTGAATGTGAGATAAATGAAGATGCGAAAAGCACCGAGAACTAAGGAACTAATGAGGAGAGAGAGAGAGAGAGGAGAGAGAGAGAGAGAGAGAGAGAGAGAGACTTGTTTAATTATTATTTCTGAGTAATATTTACCATACATAAGGTAATCAGCAATCAATGTCAGGTAATGTACCATACATAAGATGGCGTAGTCAATGTCTGGGTAATATTACCATGCACATAGTGGCTTAATGACCAGTAATACGGGTAATGTTTACCATACATAAAGCAACAGCCAATGTCTTCACTCAACATCTTCACATTTCTCACTAGTATTGCATTTTAAATAGCCTCTGTAATAAGAAGTGAGCTCCAACACTTTAGGAAAAGTAGTAATCTTGAGTGCTATGACTAATAAACCTATTATAAATTTTAATGTAAAAAATTAACTTTTAGAGACATACCAAAGCAACTGGAGCATTTTACAAAAATTATGACAAAATAACTTTTGGATATTATTTTAACATTTTTGTTTGTTTAACAAGAAACAAGAATAACAACAACATTTAGATGTCCACTCTTATGCTGCTGCATAAAATGTTTTATAGGAAACTTAAGTACACAAATAAAATAAAGCGTAGTAATAATAATATAAGTACACATAAGTTACATATATAAAAATGAGGTCACATCCCAGGTAGACCTAGATGGCTGACCTTCTATCATTTCCTCTCTTTTTTTTTTTTTTTTTTTTTTTTTGGGCTTGCTGCTGTACCTTATTGTCAGTTATTATATATTAATAAACTAAACTGCGTTAAGGGATTTTTACTAGACAGCAGCAACACTATTTCCACAGTATTAATCAATATTTTTACAGAAGTTTCATATTTTTAACATAAATAAAAGTCATGATATTGCTGACGACAATGCCATAGTAATGTATGTTTAGAAGTCTTATACTTTAAACATTGTATTATATAAGTTCAATAACAACTTATTACTAACGCTTTCTCCACTTAATGAAAGTTCAGGAAAAATATTAACTCAATAAATGAATCCAGATATGAATTGAAAATTTTGGAAAAATGTTTGGAACATGTCTGGAACATGTCTGGAACATGTCTGGAACATATCTGGAACATGTCTGGAGCATGTCTGGAACATGTCTGGAGCATGTTTTGAGCATGTCTGGAGCATCTGGGGCATTGTTATTATTTATGAATGGTACCATGCATTGTTCATTGTTTCTTTCTTCCTGTTATGATCTATGTATGGCACCATGCATTGTTCATTGTTCTTTTTTTCCGTTATTATCATCTATGTATGCACCCATGCATTGTTAATTGTCCCTTTTTTTCTGTTATTATCATCTATGTATGGTACCATGCATTGTTCATTGTCCCTTTTTTCCTGTTATTATCATCTATGTATAACACCTTGCATTGTTCATTGTTCCTTTTTTCCCATTATTATCATCTATGTATGGTAACATGCATGTTTATGTTCCTTGTTATTATCATCTATGTTGTACATGCTGTTCATTGTTCCATTTTTTCCTTTTTGATCCATGTATCATATCCTACTTGATCAATTGTTCCCTCTATTTCTATTACAATGATCCATACTTGTTACCACTCAAAGCACAATGCATAACACCATTGTTTCCTCCATGCATTGTACCATGATTGGAACATTGTATACTCCTTTCTCCGTACCATGATCTAGGCATGGCGCCATTGTTCCCTTCGTTCATGTTACCTTGAACAATATACGGTACCATGCAAAGTCCATTGTTCTCCCCATGGTAAATTGTTCCTTCCATTCCTGTTACTTTGAGTCATTCATGGCACTATTAATGTTCTGTTGTTCCCCCCACTCCTACGTAGAGGTCATTCATGGCACCATTAATATTTTGATGTTCCCCCCACTCCTACTGATAGGTCATTCATGGCACCATTAATGTTCTGTTGTTCCCTGTTGCATGCAAAGAGTATGTAACCTTTATTCGGAGCATGTTAAACACACCCACATAGGCTTCCCTCCAACCAGCGAACCATCGTTAAGGGTTTGGTGATGAGGGCCCCATCATCAAATCAACGACTCGGTTCAGCCAATTAAATGCGAGTTTAACAATGACAAAGGTGATGTGGTTACCACTCGCAGTTTGTCATTGGAATTCCTGCATAGAGCTGGTTGTGGAAAGTTGTCTGTCTTTTGGCTGCTGCTTAGCCTAGACAACTGTGGCGTGCACTAAACACTACTCCTTTGTATATAGTGTACATAGGTGTAAATAGCACTTTGTTATACTTGGTGAAGGAAAAGAAAAAAGTCTTATATAATCACAATTACTTGGTGAAGGAAAAGATAAAAGTTTGGAATTAATCTAGCTAATTTTTGAAGGAAATACAATTTCAAATCATCTTCTACTGTGTTTCTTTGCTCCAAGCTCCCTTTACACTCAGGTTAACAGGCCATTGAACCTGAGGTTGTAATATGGGTAGCCTGTCCCGGATCTGAATTTGGAGACTTAGAGCAGGAGTTGAGCCTAGAGTTGAAGTTCGCGCAGGAGCTAGTCTTGTATCTAGATAGCTTGCTATCTGGCATTGCTTACGCTTTGCCAACGCTTCACGAATTTTGTGTCTCATTTTTGCATTCGCTTCGCTATGGTCAGCGTACCCTTACTGCTGCTCAGCTGCGTGATATTATAAGGAGTAAAATACAAACTGAAACTATGGCATATCAGTCTAGTGTTTCTCCCTCTACAGGAGCTGTTAATCGTAGGTCACCATTGAGGTTTCTACAAAATGGGAGAGACAAAACTCCTGAGCAAAACCAGCAAGTCACAGGTGTGGGGTTATCGACAGGTGAGTCTGATTCACTGGCGCTTGAACTAGCCAGACTCACTCTTGAACAAACTAAAGAACAGCGTGCATTTGCTAAGGAGGAGTTTGATAGAGAGAAGGAGAGGAGACAATTCCATCAGACTGTAGATGACTTCAATTTACAAAGGGCAGTACAGTTTGTTCCTCGTTTTGTTGAAGCAGAGCCTGAACAGTTTTTCGAAGCATTTGAAAACCAGGCTCGAGCTTTAGGGTGGCCTGAGGTTCATTGGGCGTCACTGGTGCATACTGCGTTGTTTGGTAAGGCACAAGAATTTACTTCTAGCCTGGGAAATGCTGATTTTGGTAACTATCGTATTGTGAAAACCACTGTTCTTGGGGCTTATCAATGTATTCCTGCCAAGTATAGGAAATAATTCAAACTCGGCAGAAGGCAGTTGGGTCAGTCTGCTGTTGACTTTGTCAGACAGCAGACCAGGGCTTTTACAAAGTGGTACAAGGCAAGTGGTGTCGCTGATTTTGAAAATTTGAAGCAGCTCATCTTGGTGGACAACCTACTGGAGTCTGTTAGTCCAGAGGTTCGAGTCTTTCTGCAAGATCATTCCTTGCCTACGACATTGGAAGCAGCCAGGTTGGCTGATACTTTTGAAACTAACCGCTCCTTGTCCGAGCGGTCATATCTCTTTCCTCAACAGCCTGGTATGAGCAGAGATCGTCAAAGAAAAGTTCCTGAGTGGAGAAATAAAGGTCAAGATGAAGGTGAATCTCGTCAGCAGTCACTAAAACACCTGGTGAGCAGC
>WNWK01057374.1:0-10756 GCA_009830355.1 Cherax destructor
ATCTTTCTTCGTAAGGAAGATTTCTAATGATATGTATTAATTTAGTCATTCTATGCTGAATGTTTTCTAACGAATTTATGTCCATTCTGTAATATGGTGACCAGAACTGAGCTGCGTAATCTAGGTGAGGCCTTACTAATGATGTATAAAGCTGTAATATAACCTCTGGACTTCTGTTGCTAACACTTCTTGATATAAATCCCAGTAATCTATTTGCCTTATTACGTACGCTTAGGCATTGCTGTCTTGGTTTAAGGTTGCTGCTTACCATCACCCCCAAGTCCTTCTCGCAATCTGTATGGCTAAGTTCTACGTTATTTAACTTATAAGTGCTTGGGTTATGGACACTCCCGAGCTTTAGAACTTTGCATTTATCTACATTGAACTGCATCTGCCATTTTTCTGACCAGGAATTGAGTTTGTCTAAATCCTCCTGTAGTTCACTGACATCTACGTCTGAATCGATTATCCTACCTATCTTCGTGTCATCAGCGAATTTGCTCATATCACTAGCAATTCCCTCGTCAAGGTCATTTATATATATTATAAACAACAACGGGCCCAAAACCGATCCCTGAGGAACGCCACTTGTTACAGATCCTTACTCCGATTTAACCCCATTTATGCACACCCTCTGCTTCCTATTGGTGAGCCATGACTCGATCCATGACAACACTTTTCCCCCAATGCCATGAGCAGCCACTTTCTTTAACAGTCTCTGATGTGGTACTCTATCAAAAGCCTTACTAAAATCCAAATAAACAATATCGAATTCTTTATCATTATCAACTGCCTCAAAATCCTTACTGAAAAAAGTTAATAAATTAGTTAGGCAAGAACGGCCCCTGGTGAATCCATGCTGAGTATCATTAATCAAATTATGCCTATCGAGATGGCTTCTTATGTTATCAGCTATAATCGACTCTAGTAATTTGCCTACAATTGATGTTAGACTTATTGGGCGGTAATTTGATGGTAACGACTTGTCCCCTGCTTTAAAAATAGGAATTACATTAGCCATCTTCCACGTATCCGGCACTACACCTGTTTGAAGAGATAGGTTAAAAATGTTTGTTAAGGGTTCACAGAGTTCTATTTTGCATTCCTTAAGAACCCTTGAAAAAAGCTCATCAGGGCCTGGCGATTTATTTTGCTTCAAACGGTCTATCTGTTTGATAACCATTTCGCTAGTGACTGTGATACTACATAATTTATCTTCTTCAGGCCCACTAAAATACCTAATTCTTGGGATATTATTAGTGTCTTCCTGAGTGAAAACCGAGAGAAAATAATTATTAAAAATAGAGCACATTTCATTCTCTTTGTCAGTAAGATACCCATAATTATTTTTAAGGGGACCTATCTTATCTCTAACTTTTGTTCTATACACCTGGAAAAAACTTTTTGGGTTAGTTTTCGAATCCCTAGCAACTTTAATTTCGTAGTCCCGTTTAGCTTTTCTTATCCTCTTTTTAACGTCCCTCTTAATGTCAATATACTGACTCATAAGATGACCCTCACCTCTTTTGATACGCCTATAAATTCCTTTCTTCTGCCCTATAAGATATTTGAGCCTATTATTCATCCATTTTGGGTCATTTCTATTCGATCTAATTTCTTTATATGGGATAAATGTTATTTGGGCAGCATTCGGATTTAACCCCATTTATGCACACTCTCTGCTTCCTATTGGTGAGCCATGACTCGATCCATGACAGCACTTTTTCCCCAATGCCATGAGCTGCCACTTTCTTTAACAGTCTCTGGTGCGGTACTCTATCAAAAGCCTTACTAAAGTCTAAATAAACAATATCGAATTCTTTATCGTGATCAACAGCCTCAAAAGCTTTACTGAAGAAGGTTAATAAATTAGATAGGCAGGAACGGCCCCTCGTGAATCTATGCTGGGTATCATTAATCAAATTATGGTTATCTAGATGGCTTCTAATAATATCAGCTATAATTGACTCTAGTAATTTGCCTACAATTGAGGTCAGGCTTATTGGGCGGTAGTTTGACGGTAGTGACTTGTCCCCTGCTTTAAAAATAGGAATTACATTAGCCATCTTCCACATATCAGACACTACACCTGTTTGAAGAGATAAATTAAAAATGTTAGATATTGGTTCACAGAGTTCCATTTTGCATTCCTTAAGAACCCTTGCAAAAAGCTCATCAGGACCCGGCGATTTATTTTGTTTCAGTCCGTCCATCTGTTTCATAATCATTTCGCTAGTGACTGTGATATTACATAATTTATCTTCTTCTGGGCCTCTGTAAAAATTAATTACTGGGATATTATTAATGTCTTCCTGTGTGAAAACCGAGAGAAAATAATTATTAAAAATAGAGCACATATCATTCTCCTTGTCAGTAAGATGCCCAAAGTTATTTTTAAGGGGACCTATCTTATCCCTAACTTTTGTTCTATAAACCTAGAAAAATCTTTTTGGGTTAGTTTTTGAATCCCTAGCAACTTTAATTTCATAGTCCCGTTTAGCTTTTCTTATTCCCTTTTTAACGTCCCTCTTAATGTCAGTATACTGATTTATAAGATGACCCTCACCTCTTTTTATGCGCCTAT
Organism: Cherax destructor; assembly: GCA_009830355.1. Lineage (NCBI taxonomy): Eukaryota > Metazoa > Arthropoda > Malacostraca > Decapoda > Parastacidae > Cherax > Cherax destructor. The sequence continues at coordinate 2,585 of WNWK01057374.1, forward strand.
AAATTCCTTTCTTCTGCCCTAAGAGATATTTGAGCCTATTATTCATCCATTTTGGGTCATTTCTACTTGATCTAATTTCTTTATACGGGATAAATGTTCTTTGGGCAGCCTGTATAGTGTTAAGAAAACTGTCATATTGATACCTCTCTTCTTCACCCCAGTCCACAGTTGATAAGTGTTCTCTAAGTCCATTATAATCTGCTAAGCGAAAATCTGGGACCATTACTGAATTATCCCTACTATCATACATCCATTCAATGCTAAAGGTAATTGACTTGTGGTCGCTTGAGCCGAGTTCCTCTGTAATTTCTAAATTATTAACAAGGGTTTCCTTGCTTGCCAGAACCAAGTTAAGTAGGTTATTTCCCCTTGTAGGTTCTGTTACAAACTGCTTCAAAAAGCAATCCTGAACTACTTCTAAAAAGTCGTTAGATTCTAAATTCCCTGTCATGAAATTCCAATCAATCTGACTAAAGTTTAAGTCCCCTAGAATTACTACGTTATCGTGTCTTGTGGCCTTAACAATTTCCTCCCAAAGTAGTCTCCCTTGTTCCCTGTCTAAGTTTGGAGGACGGTAAATCACGCCTAAAATCAATTTTTCACACCCCTCTGAAAATTCTATCCAGACAGACTCTGTATGTGTTAATTCAGACTTTATACCCGTTTTTATGCAACAATTTAAATTATCACGGAAATAGAGTGCCACCCCACCCCCTTTCCCGATACTTCTGTCTACTTGGAACAATTTAAAACCCTGAATGTGACATTCGGCAGGCAAGTCCCGATTTTTCATATTAAACCATGTCTCAGTTATTGCAAAAACATCAATATTACCCGTACTTGCAACTAATCTCAACTCGTCCATCTTATTCCTAGCACTACGACTATTGGTGTAATATATATTTAGAGACCCTCCTTTCTCTTTACCCTTCCTGCTCATCTCTGTTTTCCACTATACCTATTACTGTCCTTGTCATCTAGTGTCACTAGCTTTCCACTATCCACCTTATTCTGCCTATTACTAGTTCTCCTACAACTTATAATATTACTACACTGGGACTTCTCTGTTTTCCCCCCAAAACCCATACCACTAACTATTTCTAGTTTAAAGCCCTAACAGCTCCCTCCACTGTAGTTGCCAGTGCCCCCACCCCAGACCTGGATAAGTGAACCCCATCCCTGGCATACATGTTATTTCTGCCATAGAAGAGGTCCCAGTTGTCAATGAATGTTACTGAATTTTCCTTACAGTATTTGTCCAGCCAGCAATCGACACCAATTGCCCTGGACAGCCATTCATTTCCAACTCCTCTCCTTGGCAAAATACCACATATGACAGGGTTCCCACCCTTCTTCCTAATTATGTCTATTGCTGACCTAAACCTGCTAGTCAGGTCCTCACTCCTACGTCTGCCAACATCGTTGCCTCCAGCACTGAGACAGATAATAGGATTGCTCCCATTACCTCTCATGATGTCGTCCAGACGGCTAACAATATCCTCCATCCCAGCCCCAGGAAAGCAAACCCTCTGTCTCCTACTCCTATCAATCAAACAGAAAGCCCTATCCATGTACCTAACCTGACTGTCCCCAACAACAATGTTTTTACCTTCCTTTGTGTCTTTCGTCGTGACGCTCCCAGAAGTCGACTCACATTCATCGGGTAGCACGGAGAATGGGTTCGATGTTTCCACAACATTCTCCTGGGTCTTCGTTGTTTCTACCTCTCCACCCGTCCTCTTGAGCCTTAACTTTGTCCCATGCGTTTTAGCCACTGTCCAGGTTCCTTTCCTGGCTTGAGGATTCTCAACAGGAGGATTACTACGAATCCTCTTGTTTTCCTCAGTCAGTCGCTGTATCTCAAGCTTAGCTACCCTCAGTTCTTCCTTCAGCTGCTGGTAGAGTAGCTCAAGAGAGGACATCTTCTTCAGATTATACTGTAAATCATTTTAGTCATTCTTCTTTGTATGTTCTCCAATGAATCTATATCCATCCTGTAGTAAGGAGACCAAAACTGAGCTGCATAATCCAAATGAGGTCTCACTAGTGATGTATAGAGCTGTAAAATAACTTTTGGACTTATGTTGCTTATACTTCTTGAAATAAATCCTAGTAATATGTTAGCCTTATTGCGCACACTTAGGCACTGTTGTCTTGGCTTTAGATTTCTGCTTACCATGACTCCCAAGTCTTTTTCACATTCTGTATGATCAAGCTCAACTTCACCTAGTTTATAAATTCGAGGGATATTTTCATTACCAACGACTAGCACCTTACACTTGTCCACATTGAACTTCATCTGCCACTTTTCAGACCAAGACATTAATTTATCCAAATCCTCCTGGAGTTCACTGGTATCCTCCTCAGAATGAATTATACGGCCTATTTTTGTATCATCAGCAAATTTACTCATGTCACTTGCAATTCCTTCATCAAGGTCATTTATGTAAATTATGAACAACAATGGGCCCAAAACTGATCCTTGTGGAACGCCACTAGTGACAAATCCCCATTCAGATTTGACCCCATTAATGGAAACTCTCTGCTTTCTATTGGTAAGCCATGCCTCTATCCATGCTAGAACTTTACCTCCTATACCATGAGCTGCCACCTTTCTTAAGAGTCTCTTGTGAGGTACTCTATCGAAGGCCTTACTGAAATCCAAGTAAACTATATCATATTCTTTATCACTGTCTACTGCCTGAAATGTTTTATTGAAAAACGTCAGTAAATTTGTCAGGCAGGAACGACCTCTCGTAAACCCATACTGAGATTCATTAATCAAATTATGTTCTTCAAGGTGACTTCTGATAATATCAGCTATAATTGATTCTAATAATTTGCCTACTATAGACGTGAGGCTTATTGGACGGTAATTTGTTGGAATGGACTTATCCCTGATTTGAATATAGGAACTACATTAGCTATCTTCCACATCTCTGGCACAACACCAGTTAGGATGGACGTATTAAACACATTCGTTAATGGCTGACTAAGTTCCATTTTGCATTCTTTAAGTACCCTGGAAAACAACTCGTCGGGTCCCGGGGACTTATTTTGCTTCAGTTTATCTATCTGTTTGATAACCATATCCCTCGTGACAGTAATATTAGTTAATTTGAATTCTTCAGGAACTGAATAATTGTTAATTTCTGGAATCTCATTTACGTCTTCTTGTGTAAAGACTGAAAAAAAATAGTCATTAAATAGAGAACACATTTCCAGTTCGTTATCCGTCAGCTGTCCATTCCCAATTTTCAGAGGTCCTACCTTTTCCCTCACCTTAGTCCTGTACACTTGAAAGAACCCTGATGAGCTTTTTTCAAGGGTTCTTAAGGAATGCAAAATTGAACTCTGTGAACCCTTAACTAACATTTTTAACCTATCTCTTCAAACAGGTGTAGTGTCTGATACGTGGAAGATGGCTAATGTAATTCCTATTTTTAAAGCAGGGGACAAGTCGTTACCATCAAATTACCGCCCAATAAGTCTAACATCAATTGTAGGCAAATTATTAGAGTCGATTATAGCTGATAACATAAGAAGCCATCTCGATAGGCATAAATTGATTAATGATACTCAACATGGATTCACCAGGGGCCGTTCCTGCCTAACTAATTTATTAACTTTTTTCAGTAAGGCTTTTGAGGCAGTTGATCATGATAAAGAATTCGATATTGTTTATTTGGATTTTAGTAAGGCTTTTGATAGAGTACCACATCAGAGACTGTTAAAGAAAGTGGCTGCTCATGGCATTGGGGGAAAAGTTGTTTTCATGGATCGAGTCATGGCTCACCAATAGGAAGCAGAGGGTGTGCATTAATGGGGTTAAATCTGAGTGGGGATCTGTAACAAGTGGCGTTCCACAGGGATCGGTTTGGGCCCGTTGTTGTTTATAATATATATAAATGACCTTGACGAGGAATTTCTAGTGATATGAGCAAATTCGCTGATGACACGAAGATAGGTAGGATAATCGATTCAGACGTAGATGTCAGTGAACTACAGGAGGATTTAGACAAACTCAATTCCTGGTCAGAAAAATGGCAGATGCAGTTCAATGTAGATAAATGCAAAGTTCTAAAGCTCGGGAGTGTCCATAACCCAAGCACTTATAAGTTAAATAACGTAGAACTTAGCCATACAGATTGCGAGAAGGACTTGGGGGTGATGGTAAGCAGCAACCTTAAACCAAGACAGCAATGCCTAAGCGTACGTAATAAGGCAAATAGATTACTGGGATTTATATCAAGAAGTGTTAGCAACAGAAGTCCAGAGGTTATATTACAGCTTTATACATCATTAGTAAGGCCTCACCTAGATTACGCAGCTCAGTTCTGGTCTCCATATTACAGAATGGACATAAATTTGTTAGAAAACATTCAGCGTAGAATGACTAAATTAATACATAGCATTAGAAATCTTACTTACGAAGAAAGATTGAAGACCCTTAAATTACATTCACTTGTAAGACGTAGAATGAGGGAGACATGATCGAGGTATACAAGTGGAAAATGGGTATTAACAAAGGGGATATAAATAAGGTCTTGAGGGTATCTCTCAAGAGAGAACCCGCAATAATGGATTCAAGTTAGATAAGTTTAGATTTAGAAAGGATATAGGAAAGTATTGGTTTGGAAATAGGGTAGTTGATGAGTGGAACAGTCTGCCTAGTAGGGTTATTGAAGCTAGGACCTTGGGTAGTTTTAAATTTAGGTTGGATAAATTCATGAGTGAGAGGGGTTGGATTTGAGTGGGAATTGCACATGAGTAAATAAAATTATCAAATCTTATTTCTTGGGTAGCATTGAAAGTTGGGTTGAACAAGTGTTCTGTTGGTGGGATGGAATGCGAAGGACCTGCCTAGTATGGGCCAACAGGCCTGCTGCAGTGTTCCTCCTTTCTTATGTTCTTATGTTCTTATTAGCAACCTTAATCTCATAGTCACCTTTAGCCTTTCTGATCCCTTTTTTTACTTCTCTTTTCAACTGAACATATTGGTCAATAAGGTTAACATCTCTTTTGATGCGCCTATAAATTCCTCTTTTCTCCCCTAATAGATGTTTTAGCCTCCAGTTAATCCATTTGGGATCGTTATTATTTGACCTAAATTCTCTCTGGGGAATAAATATACTCTGTGCACGTTGTACATTATTAAGAAAAAAATCATAAACGCAGATCCCATCGTAATCGTTAGCTAGATTACCCCAGTCGAGATTAGACAGGTGTTCTCTAAGTCCAGTATAGTCGGCAGAACGAAAATCAGGAACTTTTACCGTATTATCCCTATTCTCGTACTCCCAGGTAATATTAAAAGTAATAGATTTGTGATAATTTGCGCCAAGCTCTTCAGTGATCTCCAGATTATTTACAAGGGTTTCTTTATTTGACAAGACTAGGTCGAGCAAATTATTACCTCTGGTAGGCTCCGTCACACACTGCTTCAGAAAACAGTCCTGAACTACTTCCATAAAGTCACTGGACTCCAGATTACCGGTCAAAGAAGTCCAGTCAATTTGACTAAAGTTAAAATCCCCTACTATCACTACGTTATTGTGTCTAGAAGCCCTAACAATTTCGTCCCAAAGAAGTCTCCCTCTATCGTGATCCAAGCCTGGAGGTCGGTATATTACACCTACAATCAGTTTTTCTTGACCTTTTAGAAACTCTACCCAAACAGATTCTGTTAATGATCCATCTATTTTTATGCCTGTTTTTATGCAGCAATTTATATTTTCTCGTACATATAATGCAACTCCACCCCCTTTCCCATTATATCTATCTACATGGAACAACTTAAATCCCTGAATATGACACTCAGCAATCATATCCCGACTCTTTATATTATACCATGTTTCAGTTATTGCAATGACATCAAATTTCCCAGCACATGCTACCAATCGTAATTCGTTAATTTTATTTCTGGCGCTTCGACAGTTAGTGTAAAATACATTGAGATGTATCTTCTTGTGAATCTTTTTCATATTCAGCTTTTGTTTTACACAATTTCTGTTACTATTATTACCCTGTGTTACTCGATTACTGTTATTGTTAAGATTTATGATGTCAAAGCCTGAATCAATATTTTGACCCTCATTATTCACCATTCCTAAACCCATACCTCTAACTAATCCTAGTTTAAAATCCTAACAGCATCCTCAACTGAGCTAGAGAGAAATTCTACACCTGCCCTGGATAAGTGAACCCCATCCCTGGCATACATGTCATTTCGGCCATAGAAGTGGTCCCAGTTGTCAATGAATGGGACTGCATTATCCTTACAATGTTTGTCCAGCCAGCAATTTATACCAATCGCTCTGGACAGCCATTCATTTCCATCACTCTTTCTTGGCAAAATGCCACATATAACAGAGCGCCCCCCCTTCTTCCTAATTATGTCTATTGCTGTCCTGTACCTTCTAACTAAATCCTCCCTTCTACGCTTGCCTACATCATTGCCTCCAGCACTGAGGCAGATAATAGGATTGATCCCATTACCGTTCATGATGTTGTCAAGCCGGCTAACAATATCCTCCATCCCAGCCCCAGGAAAGCAAACCCTCTGTCTCCTACTCTTATCCTTCAAGCAGAATGCCCTATCCATATACCTAACCTGGCTATCCCCAACAACAACAATGTTTTTACCTTCCTTTGTGTCGTTCGTCGTGACGTTCCCAGTAGTCGACTCACATTCATCGGGTAGCACGGAGAAGGCATTCGATGTTTCCACAGCAGTCTCTTTCTTCTTCATCGTTTCTAACTCTCCATTCGTTTTCTTGATCTTCAACTTCGTTCCTTGAAGTCCGGCCACTGCCCAGGTTCCCTTCTTGACCTGAGGACTCACAACAGGAGGACTACTACGAATCCTCTTGTTTTCCTCCGTCAATCGCCGAATCTCAAGTTTCGCTACCCTCAATTCCTCCTTAAGCTGCTGGTAAAGTTGCTCAATGGACGGCATTTTGGTTCACTTCACAGAGCAAAAGTGGTTCAGTCCACAGAGAACCCTAGACACGTCCTCTCTGAGCTAAGAACAGATCACCTCTGAGCTAAGAACAGATCACCTCTGAGCTAAGAACAGATCACCTCTGAGCTAAGAACAGATCACCTCTGAGCTAAGAACAGATCACCTCTTCGAGATGGTAGGGTTTACTGTTTTCAGGAGGATTCTTGCTAAGACTTCAGAGATGGTAAAGCGGCCTTTGTTTTGTTTAATTGTGTTAGAAACAGCGATAAGTGCTGATTCAAGGCACTTGCGTCTGCGGAAATCAGTTTCTTTGATTACTAAACGGGCGTCTTTGAATTTCATGAGATGATTGGTAGAATTTCGGTGTTGTACGCAGGCGTTGTTCAGGTTATTAATGCATGTAGGAACGATAACCTGAACAACGCCTGCGTACAACACCGAAATTCTACCAATCATCTCATGAAATTCAAAGACGCCCGTTTAGTAATCAAAGAAACTGATTTCCGCAGACGCAAGTGCCTTGAATCAGCACTTATCGCTGTTTCTCATGTGCTTCCTTCAGTGCCCTGGTGATGGACCAGGTGCTTCGGCTCCTTCAGTGCCCTGGTGATGGACCAGGTGCTTCGGCTCCTTCAGTGCCCTGGTGATGGACCGGGTGTTTCGGCTCCTTCAGTGCCCTGGTGATGGACCGGGTGTTTCGGCTCCTTCAGTGCCCTGGTGATGGACCAGGTGCTTCGGCTCCTTCAGTGCCCTGGTGATGGACCAGGTGCTTCGGCTCCTTCAGTGCCCTGGTGATGGACCGGGTGCTTCAGCTCCTTCAGTGCCCTGGTGATGGACCGGGTGCTTCAGCTCCTTCAGTTCGCTCTTTGGTAGTGCCCTGATTATCGGAGCTTGTTCCATGGATGGAGTAGAAGTTGGGTTGGAAAGGTGTTTTTGTTTGTGGGATTTGTTTAGGGTTTGTGGGGGACCTGCCTAGTGTGGGCCGGTTGGCCTGCTGCAGTGTTACTTCCTTCTGTAATCTTATGAGAGATTAGTTAGAGGTATGGGTTTAGAAATGGAAAATACTGAATGTCGAAATATAGATCTAGGCTTTGATATAAAAAATCTTAACAATAACAAGGAGAGTAATAGGTATAGTGGTAAAACAGAATGGAGCAGGAAGGGTAAAGAGAAAGGAGGGTCTTTAAAAGTGTATTATACAAATAGTC
>WNWK01057375.1:0-10756 GCA_009830355.1 Cherax destructor
AAACAACCTGTCACTATCTACCTTGTCAATTCCCCGCAGTATTTGTATGTCGTTATCATGTCTCCTCTGACCCTTCTTTCCTCCAGTGTTGTTAGTCCTATTTCCCTCAATCTTTCTTCATAAGACAGACCCCTGAGTTGTGGAACTAACCTTGTCGCAAACCTTTGCACTTTCTCCAGTTTCCTTACGTGTGTGTATGAGGGTTAGGGGGTACAAGTGGAGGAGGGGGGGAGGGAAGTGGTTAGTGGGTTAGTGGTCAGGTTGCTGTAGGCCTAACTGAGTGTGTGTGTAGGTGTGTGTGTGTGCGCCTGTCCTCACTGCATTGATTTAATTAGAATATTTCACTGTGACGGCCTTCTGGGTTATCCTAGGCTCCCTACACGTATGCTGCCGTATGATAGCCTATCACTGTACTCGTGTATACCTGTATAACTTTGCCTACTTAATGAATAAATACTGTCAGAGTATTCTAGTGATCTTAGCGCTTGTGCGCGCACTCTGCCTCGTTGTCCTACTTAAACCTCAACATTTGTTCCTTAATATTAAGTATTAAATACCCTAGGAATGATAGTCAGCTCCCCGGAGCAGGGATTATTGACCCCAGCTATCAGTAATTCAGGGCCGGACTCAGCCCTCCCCCATACAACCACAACGAGGCTCTGTACTTTACTCTGCTGAAGCTGTTGTCTGGCACCCTCATCCACGATGATGCACGATGCATCGCGGTTTGGCTTCACGAATGGCTTCTGCTTCCTCTTCTATTTCTTCGAAACTATATTTCCTGTATACACTTGGTACTAACTCGACTATCCTTATCTCATTAACTTCCTGGCTTGGTCACACTTATTCTGAGTTTTGGTATTGGGATGTGGCAACACTACCTGCCTCTCACTCGGCCTACCGTCTTCCCCTCTCTTTCGTGGCACTGATTTCAAATTATTTTATGTAACTGTGACCTTCACCTCCTTTTTCTGATTGGGGTCAGGTCATGTATCACTGCTCAGGTTGTTCACTGACACTGTCAACTTCCGGCAATCCTGATAATGGCCTCGGTAGGCAAGAAAATTACAAAACATTCGCGAGCGCAAACGATCCTGTGACTCCCGCGGGTGTGTACTCACCTAGTTGTGGTTGCAGGGGTCGAGACTCAGCTCCTGTGTACTCACCTAATTGTACTCACCTAATTGTGGTTGCAGGGGTCGAGACTCAGCTCCTGGCCCCGCCTCTTCGCTGTCCGCTACTGGGTCTCTGCTCTCCCTGCTCCATGTTAGTTACCATTTTGTCCTAGGCACATGTCAATTAGACACTAGGCCTGTTGTATGTATGTGTGTGTGTGTGTGTGTAAGGAAACACTTCGAAATGTTTCTGCCCCACCGGGAATTGAACCCGGCCCCTCCGTGCGTGAAGCGAGAGCTTTACCCACTGGGCCACCGGGGGCGTGTGTGTGTGTGTGTGTGTGTGTGTATGTATGTGTATTAATTACCATTTTGTCCTATGCACATGTCGATTGAAAACTGGGCCTGTTGTATGTGCGTGTGTGTGTGTGTATGTATGTGTGTGTATGTATGTGTACTCACCTAGTTGTACTCTTCTAGTTGTGGTTGCAGGGGTCGAGTCACAGCTCCTGGCCCCTCCTCTTCACTGGCCGCTACTGGGTCACTCTCCCTGCGCCATGAGCTTTATCATACCTCTTCTTAAAGCTATGTATGGAGCCTGCCTTCACTACATCGCTTCCTAAACTATTCCACTTCCCGACCACTCTGTGACTGAAGAAATACTTCCTAACATCTCTGTGATTCATCTGAGTCTTCAACTTCCAACTGTGTCCCCTTGTTGCTGTGTCCCATCTCTGGAACATTCTGTCTATGTCCACCTTGTCAATTCCTCTCAGTATCTTATATGTGTTTATCATGTCCCCCCTATCTCTCCTGTCCTCCAGTGTCGTCAGGTCGATTTCCCTTAACCTCTCCTCGTAGGACATACCCCTTAGCTCCTTGACTAGTCTTGTTGCAAACCTTTGCACTTTCTCGAGCTTCTTCACGTGCTTGGCTAGGTGTGGGTTCCAAACTGGTGCTGCATACTCCAGTATGGGCCTAACATACACAGTATACAGGGTCCTGAACGATTCTTTATTAAGATGTCGGAATGCTGTTCTTAGGTTTGCTAGGCACCCATATGCTGCAGCAGTTATTTGGTTGATTTGCGCCTCAGGAGATGTTCCTGGTGTTATACTCACCCCTTGATTGAGGTTTGCAGTCTCTGGCCCCCTAGACTGTACTCCGTCTGCGGTCTTCTTTGCCCTTCCCAAATCTTCATGACTTTGCACTTGATGGGGTTTAACTCCAGGAGCCAATTGCTGGACCAAGCTTGCAGCCTGTCCAGATCCCTTTGTAGTTCTGTCTGGTCCTCGTCCGATTGAATTCATCTCATCAACTCCACATCATCTGCAATCAGGGACACTTCGGAGTCTATTCCTTCCGTCATGTCGTTCACAAATACCAGAAACAGCACTGGTCCCAGGACTGACCCCTGTGGAACCCCGCTCGTCACCGGCGCCAACTCTGACACCTCGCCATGTACCATGATTCTCTGCTGTCTTCCTGACAGATATTCCCTGATCCATTGTAGTGCCTACCCTGTTACCCCTGCCTGGTCTTCCAGCTTCTGCACTAATCTCTTGTGTGGAACTGTGTCAAACGCCTTCTTACAATCCAAGAATATGCAATCTACCCACCCCTCTCTCTCTCTTGTCCTATTGCTGTCACCCTGTCGTAGAACTCCAGTAGGTTTGTGACACAGGATTTCCTGTCCCTGAAACCGTGTTGGCTGTCGTTGATAAGCTCATTCCTTTCTAGGTGCTCCACCACTCTTCTCTTAACTATCTTCTCCACGACCTTGCATACTATACATGTAAGTGACACTGGTCTGTAGTTTAGTGCTACGTTCCTGTCTCCTTTTTTAAAGATTGGAACTACATTTGCTGTCTTCCATACCTCAGGTAGTTGCCCAGTTTCGATAGATGTGTTGAAGATCGTTGTTAGGGGTACACATAACTCCTCTTCTCTCTCTCTCAGGACCCATGGAGAGATGTTATCCGGCCCCATCGCCTTTGAGGTATCTAGCTCGCTTAGTAGCCTCTTCACTTCCTCCTCAGTTGTGTATTGTGTCCAGCACCTGATGGTGTACCCTACCTCTCCTCCTTTCTGGAGGCCCTTCTATCTCCTCTGTGAACACCTCTTTCAATCTCATGTTGAGCTCCTCACACACTTCACGGTCATTTCTTGTGACCTCTCCTCCTACCTTCCTCAGCCTGATCACCTGGTCCTTGAATATTGTTCTCCTCCTGATGTGGCTGTACAGCAGCTTTGGGTCAGATTTAGCTTTCGCTGCTATGTCATTCTCGTACTGTCTTTGGGCCTCCCTTCTGATCTGTGCATATTCATTTCTGGCTCTACGACTGCTCTCCTTATTCTCTGGGGTTCTTTGCCTTCTGTACCTCTTCTATTCCCTGCACCTTTGGGTGAACCATGGGCTCATCCTGTCTTTTTCGCTTCTCTGGTTACCCTTGGGTATAAACCTCACCTCAGCTTCCTTGCAAATTGTTGTCATATATTCCATCATCTCGTCTACTGACTTCCCTGCCATCTCTCTGTCCCACTGAACTCCGTGCAGGAAGCTCCTCATGCCCACATAGTCACCTTTCTTGTAGTTTGGCTTCATTCGTGCAGCCCTTCCTGCTTCCCCCTCCACTTGTAACTCTACTATGTATTCGAAACTTAGAACCATATGATCACTGGCCCCGAGGGTTTTTTCATGTGTGATGTCCTCAATATCTGCACTACTCAGGGTGAATACTAGGTCCAGTCTCGCTGGTTCATCCTCTCCTCTCTCTCTGGTAGTGTCCCTTACGTGTTGGTACATGAGATTTTCCAGTACCACCTCCAGCATCTTAGCCCTCCACGTTTCTTGGCCCCCATGTGGCTCTAAGTTCTCCCAATCAATTTCCTTATGGTTGAAGTCACCCATGATCAGTAGCTTCGCCCTGCTCGCACGAGCCCTTCTGGCCACTTCTGCCAGTGTGTCAATCATCGCTCTGTTATTCTCATACTCTTGCTTTGGCCTCCTGCTGCTCTGTGGTGGGTTATACATCACTGCAATTACCACCTTGGGACGTCCAGACTGTAGCATCCCTACTATGTAATCCCCAGCTTCTCCTCTGTCTCCTCTCTCCAGCTCCTCAAAGTCCCATCGGTTTTTGATCAGCAGTGCCACTCCTCCACCCCCTCTTGGAGCTTGGAGCTTGATTGACCTGAGCGTCGGTAAGCTGGGATGGAAGAAGGATGGGTAAGGATAGAAATATGGGAAAAGGTTGGGGAAGGGTAGGAGGAGGGAATATACAGGTGAGTGGCACGTCCACTCTGGGCGACGTGTGCAGAGAAACTGCAGGTGTGTGTGATGCTGGGGCGAGTTGTATCAGCTGATGAGGCGGGTGTAGTTGTACTGCAGGAGGCTGGCAGGCGGCGGTAGGAGAGGCACAGAAAGCAGCTGTATTAGGGTCGATTGGAGCCACACCCCAGCTTTAGCTAAATAGCAAAGTGCAGGGGAAATTTGTCGTAACAATGGAGTTTACTCAGCAGAGCCAGAGCAGAGATATTGACAGGGATATAAGCCACAGTGCTGTCTTCCTTTGCAGATGACACCCGAATCTGTATGACAGTGTCCACCGTTGAAGACACTGCAAGACTCCAAGCAGACATAAACCAAATCTTTAAATGGGCTGCAGAAAACAATATGAAGTTCAATGATGAGAAATTTCAATTACTCAGATACGGAAAACGTGAAGAAATTAAAATCTCTTCGGAGTACAAAACTAATTCCAACCACACAATAAAGCGAAAAACTAATGTCAAAGACCTGGGAGTGATCATGTCAGAGGATCTCACCTTCAAGGACCATAACAAAGTAGCAATTGCATCTGCTCGAAAAATGACAGGATGGATAATGAGAACCTTCAAAACCAGGGATGCCAAGCCCATGTTGACACTTTACAGATTGCTTGTTCTATCTAGGCTAGAATATTGCTGCACACTAACTGCACCTTTCAAGGCGGGTGAAATTGCTGACCTTGAAAATGTGCAGAGAACCTTCACCGCATGCATAAGTGCGATAAACCACCTCAACTACTGGGAACGCTTGAAGTTCCTAAACCTGTACTCTCTAGAACGCAGGCGGGAGAGATACATTATTATATACACATGGAAAATTCTCGAGGGCTTAGTACCAAACTTGCACACAAAAATCACTCCCTACGAAAGCAAAAGACTCGGCAGGCGATGTAACATCCCCCCAATGAAGAGCAGGGGTGCCACTAGCACGTTGAGGGACAACACAATAAGTGTCAGGGGCCCAAGATTGTTCAACTGCCTCCAAGCATACATCAGGGGGATTACCAACAAACCCCTGGCTGTCTTCAAGCAGGCACTGGACAGGCACCTGAAGTCGGTACCTGACCAGCCAGGCTGTGGTTCGTACGTTGGACTGCGTGCGGCCAGCAGTAACAGCCTGGTTGATCAGGCTCTGGTCCAACAGGAGGCCTGGTCACGGACCGGGCCGCGGGGGCGTTGACCCCTGGAATTCTCTCCAGGTAGACTCCAGGTAGATCGTTGAATTTTGTTCTTGAGAGTTGTGTTGCGATACAGGCACTGATGGGGTCTGTTGTAGCTCTTGTCTGCAGGACGTGGACTATGTCTTCTAAGGTATCAGGTATGTTCTTGAGGCGGGTGAACTTGAGAGTCCCATCCAGGAGTCGTTGAGCAAGGTCTGGGTATGATATCGTTGTGTCGAATTGTTTTTGTGGTATAACATTTGACGTTATTGTACTGCATGTACCGATATTGTTTGGATGTTCTAAGTGTTTTGGTGGTGGCTGGAGTAGTTAGTTTGGCGGTGGTGGAGTTGTTGGTGGAGGCTGGAGCAGTAGGTTTGGTGGTGGATTGAGCAGTAGTGGTGGCGGGTGCAGGTCCTGGCTGGGCGGCTTCTGATTGGTCCGTCTCAGTGGCGGTGGGGGCTGGTGCTGGCTGGGCGGCTTCTGATTGGTCCGTCTCATTGGCGGGAGGTGGTGGTGTCGTCTCAGAGGTGAGAGGTGGTGGTGGTGGGGCCTTCTCGATGGTGACAGTGTTTGAAGTGGACTTTAAAATGTCAGACGATGGTGGAGAAGCTGGGAATGTGAAGCTGGGCATGTTGTTGAGTTTGAACAGTTCATTAATGGTGTTATTAAATGATCCAGGTGCAGCCACATTGTGTACATGGGCGTACATAATGCAGTAGAGAATTTTGGTGGAGTCGCCCACTGGCAGTGATGGTGGAGATGCAGGATTGGTGGAGGCAGCCTGGGTGGCCTGGAGAATCTTGGTGGTGTCTGCTTGTAGCTTAGTGATGGCAGCATATGTTGCTGCTTGAGCAGTAGGTTTTGTTTGTTGGTCAAGTTGTTTCTTAAGGATATCTCGTCTAGCAGGACACTTGGCAGCAAGAGTATGGTGATCAGTCTTGCAGTTTAAACACTTGAGTGAGGTGGTGGTGGTGCAGGATTTGAAGTCGTGTCCTTCTTTGCCACATGTAGCACAGAATTTCTTGTCCTTGGTGGGACAGTCTTTGGTGGTGTGAGAGTATGAGTAGCAGTTATAACACTGAGGGATGTACTCGTATCTTTCTGCTTCGATGAATGCTGAGTTGATGTGGAAGTAGTGGATAGCAAGTCCGTCAGTGAGGGCTTTGTCTGCCATGGTGACGTCACTGAAGGTCACCTTCAGCATGGAGGAAGCATTAGGTATTTTATGAACAAAGTCCACCTTTGCCCAAGGGTTCTGGTGTTGGATTGATGACTTGATTTCATCGGTATCTTGAGCGGTAATAAGTGAGTCAAGGCGTTTGAGAAACACAGTCCTCTTGGCCTTCAGAGCTGGGGAAGTCCAAACTTGGAATCCTCGTTCTTGCAGCAGGGTGGTAGCATCGTTGGTAAGTAGTTTCTCAGCCTCAGAGTCATCAACACAGATGACAATGAAGGCCTCTTGGAGTGTCAGTATAGCAGTGAATTTGGCATGCAGACTGCCGCTGACGGCAGCTGCCAGTGCTAGCTTAGATGAATCATTGATGGTCCCATGCAGTGGTTTGATCTTCACAGGGTTTGCAGAAGCCATTGGGTGAATAGCAGTGTTCCCCTCCCCAACGGGGATCGCAGGGAGAGTCTAAAATATTCTCATGCAGGGTCCCAATGTCAGATGATCTTCTCTAGTAATCTCAATGTCTCGAGTAATCGAGTAATGAGTAATCTGTGTGTCGAGTAATCGTAATGATCCCTCTGTTCCCTCTGTCTTTCCTCAGGATCTGGTATCTCATTGGAAAGTTGGCATCTGTTATCATACCTGTGAGCTTGGTTTCTGTGAGAGCTATTATGTCCTGTGATGCCTCTTTGACTCTTTCATGCCACTCCTCCCACTTATTTGTTATTCCATCAGCATTGGTGTACCATACCTTCAGTTTCCACTCTAATACTGTGTTTTGGGGGTCTGTGAGAGTGGGGGACCTGGCGGTGTTCTGTGGGATTCTATAGTGGAGTGTTGGGTGGGGGCTGTGAGTGTGGGTTGTAGTTTGTGTTGGGATAGTGTGCTTGGTTGTTGGGTGTTGGGGATGGTTCTGTGTGTGCTTGTTCTTGTTGCTCCGCCCTGCTCTGGTTGTCCTCTACTGATTCTGTCCTTGTCTCTCCTCCTCGCTCCTTTCACCTTTGTGCCCTCTCCCTCAGCTGCTGTCGTTCTGTTTTTGTTCTGTCCCAGTCTAGGAACACCCTCCTGTATTCTTCCGTTTCCTTCAATCGTGGTTTCTCTTGGAGGATTCTGTCCCTCTCTGTTTCTGTCCTGAGAATCAGCTTGAGCGGTCGTTTTCTCTCCTTCGAGTACCCCTCTATTCTCTGAAAATTTACAATCTCGGACATGTCTTCTTCGCCTATTTCTTTGAGTATGCTCTCAATCTTCTTTCTTTCTGCCTGCCGTCTTTCAGTGTGTGTCCTTCCCTCTCTCTCCTTCAGCCCATGAATAAACACTGCCTTTGCCCTCTCCTCCTCCCATTGCCTTTCCCTCTGCGGCTCAGGTTCCTGTTTCTCCCTTTTTTTTTCCTGTCGCTCTTGGTGGCATGATCGTTCCTCTGCATTTGCCCTATTCCCCTCTCCACCTGCTCTCAGCTGCTCACCCCCTTCGCTCCTTGGCCCTGCATGTGTGTGTGTATGTGTATGTGTGGTGTGTGTGTATGTGTGTGTGTATATGTATGTATGTGTGTGTGACCCAACAATAAAAATTTGCACCAAGAACTCATTACAGTTGTGACCGGGTGTAGACTAGTGAATTGTTCATTACTTTATAATTTGTTCATGATTGTAACCATGTATAAACGTAAGTAAATTTACTTACATGATTCATTACCTTTGTAACTTGTGAGTTCATTACCTTTGTAACTTGTGAGTTCATTACCTTTGTAACTTGTGAGTTCATTACCTTTGTAACTTGTGAGTTCATTACCTTTGTAACTTGTGAGTTCATTACCTTTGTAACTTGGGAGTTCATTACCTTTGTAACTTGTTCAGCTATCAAAACTTTGGGGTCCAGTCCCTGGACCCATTATGTACCTCCGTAATCTTTTGACTACCACCCACAGGATGGGTATGGGGTGCATAATAAAGATATCAAACTAAACTATTGTTCAAGCAAGCTGTTCTGATAGCCTGTTTGCTAGAGAAGTTAGCTTATGAGAGGACATTTAGTCGGTCACTGTTCGAGTCGAGTCTTAAGAGGCATAACGAGTTACCTGGAGCACACATACACATATTTGTATATATCTTAGTATTATTGTAAATTGCTGACATTGTACCAGATGGTACTTGAGAGCCATTAAGATATATGTGCCTTCACCACAATAATATTGTTTATGAGAGAAGTGTAGGAGGTAAACTCCTAATTAACATACTAATTAATATCCTGATTATATTTAAATTGATTTACTTTGATACCCTAGACGTTTTATCTTTGTTAATAAACTTATTAAATTTATTTATTTGGTTAGTACCCTCTCAGTTGAAATCCTATGATACTTTTGAAGATTACGGATAACTGGACCAGGATACTGACTACTTGTTGCAAAAACCCAGTAACAGGCTGAATGCTAGAGGGGCATTCCTTCCTAGTGTTCACTGGAGATGTCTATTTCTAATAGATATCACATCTTTTGTAACAATCTTATTGAAGCTAGCTGGCCCAGTGGCTTTCGCGACGGTCTGGAGTTTTGAGACTCTCTGACCGCGGGTTCGAACCCCACCCGTGGTATGGTTTGTTTGCAATCGTGTCATTACGATTTCGTGAGTCATGTTGATGGCTGTGAGGGGACTTGAGCTAGAGTTCGTCACGGCCATGCTAGCGGGACATTCGTCTGTAAAAACTTGCATTTGTGGACACAGTGGTGCCTATGCTAACCTTCCTATGGTGTAGAAATATACCTAGTTGGATGAATCTTATTGAAGCTAGCTTGCCCAGTGGCTTACGATACAGTCTGGAGTTTTGAGACTCTCTGACTGCGGGTTCGAACCCCACCCGTGGTATGGTTTGAGTCGACCTGAAGACCTCAACCAAAGAACAAAACTCTTCGGCTTCGATTCACAACATCACCAAAATTCCAAACGCTCCTAACATCAAAATCACCTTCTCCAACATCGATATGGCTACCAGAGAAGTTTCTGATGGTCTAGCCATCTCCTACTACCATATTCATTCACTACAAATATAACCAAAACGTTTTGCTCATGTCTCTCCCTACTGGAACTGTTATTCTTACTATCTCTCAACGACATGTCTCTCCCTACTGGAACTGTTATTCTTACTATCTCTCAACGACATGTCTCTCCCTACTGGAACTGTTATTCTTACTATCTCTCAACGACATGTCTCTCCCTACTGGAACTGTTATTCTTACTATCTCTCAACGACATGTCTCTCCCTACTGGAACTGTTATTCTTACTATCTCTCAACGACATGTCTCTCCCTACTGGAACTGTTATTCTTACTATCTCTCAACCACCAACTGCCCCATTAAAGCCAAGAAATTCTGTTCAAACTGCGGAAAAGAAGGTCACGATTTCAAAGCATATTCCACCACCAATGCCACTCCAACCTGCCTCATCTGCAAGGGCACTCATCATACCCTTTCTACCAAATGCTCACTAAGGAAGGAAGTGCTGAATATGAAAATCAAAAGAAGCTAAGAATAGCAGCCCCAAATTGCTGACATATGCCGCCATAACAAAACTACAGTTTGATACCAAGAAAATTCTCCAAGCTACACAACAGTCATCTCTATCCAGCAGCTCCCGCTTTTCACTTCCGGACGTGGCTCCCGCCAAGGTGCTGTATTGCATGGTGTATGCGTACTTTGCGAATGCAGCTAACCCAGGCACATTCAACACTAACATCAATGAATTATTCAGACTTAACAACATGCCTGCTTGAGGGGCTGATTTGCTTCATTACACTGCCTCCACTACATCGCTTCCCAAGCTATTCCACTTCCCGACTACTCTGTGACTGAAGAAATATTTCCTAACATCCCTGTGATTCATCTGAGTCTTCAACTTCCAACTGTGTCCCTTGTTGCTGTGTCCCATCTCTGGAACATTCTGTCTCTGTCAACCTTGTCAATTCCTCTCAGTATTTTATATGT
>WNWK01057376.1:0-10755 GCA_009830355.1 Cherax destructor
AAAAATCCCATTAAAAAAAAATAAATTTTTTAAAAAATTTCCCCCTTATTTTCCCAAAAAAAAAATGAAACTTAAAAAACTCAAAAAAAAATTTTTAAATCTTTTTTTATATTTTTTTCGTTTCGGGGGGTTTTTTTGCTTTTTTGGCAAAAACATTTTTTTTCTAAAATTGGGGTTTTCCCTTTTAAAAAAATTTTTTGCAAAAAATTTATGGGGAAAAAAAAAAAAATTTTTTGATTTTCCCCTTTTTGGGGAAACTTTTTTTTATAGGTATATTTTATCTAAAAAAAAATTTTTTGAAAAACCTTTTTAAAAGCCTTGAATCGTCAAAAAAAGCAATAAAAAAAACTTTATTCTTTTTAATATTTATAAATTATTTACATATTTTTTAAAAAACCCCTTAAAATTTTTTAAAAAAAAAATTAATTTAGAATATTTTATATTATTTTTTTAAAAACATGGGAAAAAAAATCTCAGAAAAATTGCAAAATGTATTTTTTTTGCATTTTCACGTTTTAGAAAGGGGTTTTGGGGATTTTCGGGAAAAAAAAATTTTTAGCTAAAATACTTTGATTTTCCCTTTTAAATAAATTTCTACTGCAATTGAAATTTATGGGAAAAAGAAATTTTTTTGATTTTTTTTGGGGAAAAATTTTTATATATATTTTTTTTTAAAAAAAAATTTTCAGAAAAAACCTTTAAAATGCCGAATGTCAAAAAAAAAATAAAAAAAAAAATTTTAACATTTTTTAATATTTATTAATTATTTAAAATTTTTAAAAAAACCCTTAAAAAACATAAAAATCAATATTTTTTAGAATATTTCTATTATTTTTTTAAAAAACATGAAACGTTAAAAAACTCAAAAAAATTTTAAAAAATTTTTATTGCATATTTCGACGTTTTTAAAGGGGTTTTTAAAAACTTTTCTGGGAAACTCATTTTCAGTTTTAAAAAATTAGAAATTTTTACACTTTTAAATAAATTTCTACCAATTAAATTTATGGGGGAAAAAAAAAAAAATTTTATGATTTTCTTTACAATTACTCATAGGTTTTTTTATCTAAAAAAAAAGTTTTTCCCAAAAACCTTAAAAATGCCCCTTTTTTGTCACAAATGCAATAAAATATGTTTTATACATTTTTGAATATTTAATAATTTTTACATATTATTAAAATCCCTTTTAAAAAAAAATAAAAAACAATATTTTTTAAAAAATTTCATATTTTTGAAAAATAAAAAAAACATTAAAGTCTCGAAAAATTTGCTAAAAAAAGTTATTTTATTGCATATTTTTACGAAAAAAAGGGGTTTTTTTGTTTTCTGGAAAAATCATTTTCATAAAATACTTAGATTTTCACACTTTTTTAAAAAAAAATTTTTGCAATTAAATTTTTTGGGGAAAAAAAAGCAAAATTTTTTGATTTTCTTTTAGGAAGCTTCCTTTTTTATATTTTATCTAAAAAAAAAGTTTTCAGAAAATCCTTGAAAAAAACCCCTTGAATCGTCAAAAAAAAACAATAAAATAACGTTATATAACATTTTTTTAAAAATTTTTATATTATTTACAATTTTTTTTAAAATCCCATTTAAAAATTTTTAAAAAAAAAAAATTTTTTTTAGAATATTTCATATTATTTTTAAAAAAACATGGGAAAAAAAAAAAACTCAAAAAAAAAGGATAAAAAACGGGTTTTTTTCATATTTTTTCCCTTTTAAAGGGTTTTTTTGTTTTCTGGCAAAATTTTTCAGCTAAAATCTTAGATTTTCCCCACTTTTAAATAAATTTTATACGCAATTGAAATTTATGGGGGAAAAAAAAAACAAAAAATTTTTTTATTTTCTTTTTTTGGGAACTTACTTATCTAAAAAAAAAAAGTTTTCAGAAAAACCTTGAAAATCTTTGAATCGTCAAAAAATGCAATAAAATATCGTTTTATAGCATTTTTTTTTATATAATAATTTTTTACATATTTTTAAAAATCCATTAAAATCTATAAAATAATATTTTTATAAAAAATTTCATATTATTTTCGAAAAAAACATGAAACATTAAAAAATTTAGAAAAAAGTGCTAAAAACGTATTTTATTATATTTCGACGTTTTAGAGAGGGGTTTTGGGGGTTTTTTAAAAACTCATTTTGTAGCTAAAAAAACCTACATTTTTACACTTTTTTAAAATTTTTTTTCATGAAATTAAAAAATTTTTGGGGGAAAAAAAAACAAAATTTTATGATTTTCTTTTGGGGGGTTTCTTATATATATTTTTATCCAAAAAAAAAGTTTTTTAAAAAAAACCCCTTTTTAAAAACCTTTTAAAAAATCAAAAAAAAATAAAAAAAAAATTATAGAGCATTTTGAATATATATTAAAAAATTTAATTTTTTTTAAAAAAATTAAAAATCTATAAAAATCTTTTTTCATGGGGAAAAATTTTATATTATTTTTGAAATATTAAACATTAAAAAACTCAGAAAAATTTGCTAAAAACGTATTTAATTGCATATTTCACGTTTTTGAGCGGTTTGGTGTTTTCTGGCAAAATATTTTCAGCTAAAAACTTAAATTTTTTTACTTTTTTAAAAAAAATTTTTCCTTAAAAATTTTTGGGGGGAAAAAACAAAATTTTTTAAATTTTTTTTAAAAACCCTAGGTATTTTTTTCAAAAATGCAGAAAATCCCCTTTTTAAAAGCATTTCAAAAAAAAAAATAAAAACAAATTTTATCAAAAAATAGTTTTCAGAAAATTGAAAAAAAAATTAAAATCAAAAATGCAAAAAACAAAATTTTTTAATTTTTTTTTTTTATTTTAAATTTTTTACATATTTTTAAAAAAAAACCCTTACCAAAAAAATAAAAAACAATATTTTTTTAGAATATTTCATAATTTTGAAAAATACATGAAACATTAAAAAAAACCAAAAAAAGTAAAAAACTTTTTATTGCAAATTTTTAAGTTTTTTAAACCGTTTTAGTGTAAAAAAAATTTTTTAAAAAAAACTTGGGTTTTAAAAATTTTAAAAAAATTTCTCAATTGAAATTTATGGGGAAAAAAAAAAAATTTTTTTTATTTTCTTTTATTAAAAAACTCTAACCCATATTTTATCTAAAAATAGTTTTTAGAAAATCCTTTTTAAAAGCCTTGAATCGTCAAAAAAAACAATAAAAAAACGTTTTTATAGCATTTTTTTAATATTTTAAAAAATTTTTTCCCATTTTTAAAAAAAATATTAAAAATCTTAAAAATTTTTTGAATATATATTATTTTTTGAAAAATAAAAAAAAATTAAAAAAATCAGAAAAATGTGCTAAAATCGTATTTTATTGCATTTTCACGTTTTAAGTTTTTGTTTTTTTTTAAAAAATCATTTTTTGGGTAAAATTTTTTTCCACTTTTAAATAAATTTTTTTGGTTTTTAAATTTTTGGGGAAAAAAAACAAAGTTTTAAATTTTTTTTTTTGAGTTACTCAGGTATATTTTTTTCTAAAAAAAATTTTCAAAATCTTTAAAATTTTTAAAAATTTTAAAAAACAAAAATAACGTTATATAGCATTTTTTTTTATTTTTTAAAATTTTTTACATTTTTTAAAATCCCCTTTTAAAAATTTTTAAAAAAAAATATTAATTTAGAATATTTTATATTATTTTCGAAAAAAACATGAAAAAAAAATCTCAGAAAAAAAAGATAAAAACGTATTTTTTTTGCATATTTCGACGTTTTAAACGTTTGAGTGTTTTTTTGCAAAAACCCTTTTTTAGCTAAAAAAACCTACATTTTTACACTTTTAAATTGAATTTTCTAATTAAAATTTTTGGGAAAAAAACAAAATTTTAGGATTTTCTTTTAAAAACTTTTCATGGGGGTTTTTAAACTAAAAAAAAAATTTTTTTTAAATCCTTAAAAAAGCCCCTTTTTTCTCAAAAAATGCAAAAAAAAAGTTTATGCTTTTGAATATTTTAAATTATTTACATTTTTTTAAAAATCCCAAAAAAATCTATAAAAATCAATATTAATTTAGAATTTTCATAATATTTTGAAAAAAACTGAAAAATTAAAAAAATTTTTAAAAAAAGCTAAAATGTATTTTTTTTGCATATTTCGACGTTTTTGGGGGTTTTTGTGTTTTTCTGAAAAACTCATTTTGGGAAAAAATTTTTACACCTTTTAAAAATTAAATTTTTACAAATTTTTATGGGAAAAGTAAAAAAAATTTTTGGATTTTCTTTTAAAAAATTTCTCATGGTATATTTTATCTAAAAAAAAGTTTTCGAAAATCCGTGAAAATCCTTAATCGTCAAAAAAAAAATAAAATATCGTTTTAAGCATTTTTTTTATATATTAAAAATTTTTTACATATTTTAAAAAAAACCCTTTAAAAAATTTTTAAAAAAAATATTTTTATAGAATTTTAATATTTTTGAAAATCATGAAACATTAAAAAACAGAAAAATGTTAAAATCGTTTTTTTTGCATATTTCGTTTAGACGGGGTTTTTTTGCTTCTCGGGGGAAAACTCATTTTTTTAGCTAAAAAAATTAGATTTTCACACTTTTTGAATTTCTACTGCCCAAATTTAAATTTATGGGAAAAGTAAAAAAAGGATTTTCTTTTAAGAAGCTTACTCATAGGTATATTTTATCTAAAAATAGTTTTTCAGAAAATCCTTGAAAATGCCTTGAATCGTCAAAAATGCAATAAAATAACGTTTTATAGCATTTTGAATATTTATTAATTATTTACATATTTTTAAAAAATCCCATTAAAAATCTATAAAATCAATATTTTATAGAATATTTCAATTATTTTCGAAAAATACATGAAACATTAAAAAGCTCAGAAAATGTGCTAAAATCGTATTTTTGCATATTTCGACGTTTTAGAGCGGTTTGAGTGCTTTTCTGCAAAACTCATTTTTAGCTAAAATACTTACATTTTCACACTTTAAATAGAATTTCTACTGCAATTGAAATTTATGGAAAAGTAGCAAAATTTTATGATTTTCTTTAGGAAGCTTACTCATAGGTATATTTATCTAAAAATAGTTTTTCAGAAAATCCTTGAAAATGCTTAAATCGTCAAAAATGCAATAAAATCAAGTTTTATAGCATTTTTAATATATTATTTAAATTTTTTACATATTTTTAAAAAAACCCATTAAAATCTATAAAAATCAATATTTTTATAGAATATTTCATATTATTTTCGAAATATACATGAAACATTAAAAGCTCAGAAAAATTGCTAAAATCGTATTTTATTGCATATTTCGACGTTTAGAGCGGTTTGAGTGCTTTTCTGGCAAAACTCATTTTTAGCTAAATACTTTAATTTTCACACTTTTAAATAGAATTTCATGAATTGGAAATATGGGAAAAGTAAGGAAAATTTTATGATTTTCTTTTAGGAAGCTTACTTATAGGTATATTTTATCTAAAAAAATAGTTTTTCAGAAAATCCTTGAAAATGCTTAAATCGTCAAAAAATGCAATAAATCAAGTTTTATAGCATTTTTGAATATATTTTAATTATTTACATATTTTTAAAAATCCCATTAAAATCTATAAAATCAACATTTTTATAGAAATTTCATATTGTTTTCGAAATAACATGAAACATTAAAAAGTTCAGAAAATTTGCTAAAATCGATTTTATTGCATATTTCGACGTTTTAGAGCGGTTTGAGTGCTTT
The DNA here is from genome assembly GCA_009830355.1 of Cherax destructor. Lineage (NCBI taxonomy): Eukaryota > Metazoa > Arthropoda > Malacostraca > Decapoda > Parastacidae > Cherax > Cherax destructor. The sequence continues at coordinate 5,693 of WNWK01057376.1, forward strand.
TCTGGCAAAACTCATTCAGCTAAATACTTAGATTTTCACACTTTAATAGAATTTCTACTGCAATTGAAATATTATGGGAAAAGTAAGCAAAATTTTATGATTTTCTTTTTAGGAAGCTTACTTATAGTATATTTTATCTAAAAAATAGTTTTCAGAAAATCCTTGAAAATGCCTTGAATCGTCAAAAATGCAATAAAATAACGTTTCATAGCATTTTTGAATATTTAAATTATTTACATATTTTTAAAAAATCCAATTAAAAATCTTAAAAATCAATATTTTAGAATATTTCATATTATTTTCGAAAATACATGAAACATTAAAAATCTCAGAAAAATGTGCTAAAATCGTATTTTATTGGGATATTTCGACGTTTTAGAGCGGTTTGAGTGTTTTTCTGGCAAAACTCATTTTAGCTAAAATACTTACATTTTCACACTTTTAAATTGAATTTCTACTGAAATTGGAAATTTATGGAAAAGTAGACAAATTTTATGATTTTCTTTTAGGAAGCTTACTCATAGATATATTTTATCTAAAAAGAATCAGAAAATCCGTTGAAATGCCTTGAATCGTCAAACATGCAATAAAATAACGTTTTATAGAATTTTTGAATATATATAAATTGTTTTACATATTTTTAAAAAACCAAATAAAAATCTATAAAAATCAATATTTTTATAGAATATTTCATATTATTTTCGAAAAAACATGCGAAACATAAAACTCAGAAAATATGCTAAAATCGCGTTTTATGGCATATTTCGACGTTTTAGAGCGGTTTGATGTTTTTCTGACAAAACTCATTTTAGCTAAAATATTTATTGCAATTGAAATTTATGGAAAAGTAAGAAAATTTTATGATTTTCTTTAGGAAGCTTACTGATAGATATATTTTATCTAAAATAGTTTTTCAGAAATCCGTGAAAATGCTCTTGAATCGTCAAAAATGCAATATAATCTAAGTTTTATAGAATCTTTGAATATTTATTAAATTTCATATATTTTAAAAAATCCCAGATTAAAAATCTATAAAAATCAATATTTTTATAGAATATTTGATATTATTTTCGAAATATACATGAAACATTAAAAAGCTCAGAAAAATTTGCTAAAATCGTATTTTATTGCATATTTCGACGTTTTAGAGCGGTTTGAGTGCTTTTTCATAGTAAAACTCATTTTCAGCCAAATACTTAGATTTTCACACTTTTTAAATAGAATTTCTACTGTAATTGAAATTTATGGGAAAAGTAAGCAAAATTTTATGATTTTCTTTTAGGAAGCTTACTATAGGTATATTTTATCTAAAAAATAGTTTTCAGAAAATCATTGAAAATGCCTTAAATCGTCAAATATGCAATAAAATCAAGTTTTATAGCATTTTTGAATATTTATTAATTATTTACATATTTTAAAAACCCATTAAAAATCTATAAAAATCAATATTTTTATAGAATATTTCATATTATTTTCGAAATATACATGAAACATTAAAAAGCTCAGAAAAAATTGCTAAAATCGTATTTTATTGCATATTTCGACGTTTTAGAGCGGTTTTGAGTGTTTTCTGGCAAAACTCATTTTAGCTAAAATACTTAGATTTTCACACTTTTAAATAGAATTTCTACTGCAATTAAAATTTATGGGAAAAGTAAGCAAAATTTTATGATTTTCTTTTAGGAAGCTTACTTATAGGTATATTTTATCTAAAAAAATAGTTTTTCCGAAAATCCTTGAAAATGCCTTAAATCGTCAAAAAATGCAATAAACTCAAGTTTTATAGCATTTTTGAATATATATTAATTATTTACATATTTTTAAAAAATCCCATTAAATATCTATAAAAATCAACATTTTTATAGAAATTTTATATTGTTTTCGAAATATACATGAAACATTAAAAGTTCAGAAAAATTTGCTAAAATCGTATTTTATTGCATGTTTCGACGTTTTAGAGCGGTTTGAGTGCTTTTCTGGCAAAACTCATTTTTCAGCTAATGTTAAGTCTATGTTCTTGGCTGCTTACTTTGGGCAGTAGAATGGTAGCGTAGGTGCAGAGATACGGCCGATGACTAGACTCAGTTTATTAATGGCAAGGTGTAGGAGTACACGGGGACAGAGCGTGGGGAGGAGGGCCAGCAAGGGGAGATGCTGCTTCAGTGAGGTAGGGCTGTTAAGTGAGAAAAAAGCATGGCTGACCAGCCCGACCTTGATAGGCCTAGGGGGCAGCACCATAGTGCGCGCAGTTTGAAACAGCCTCTTGGTAGGCTGTTTACATCCGCTCGGCCACCTACCGCGTGTCGTCTCGACACGACAATACTGGCGGCACGAAGATGTAAACAAGCAAGCAAGGTTACCCAGAAACTGGTTTCCCGGTCACCTGACATTTACAATAGGAAATTGCTGGTTCAGGCCCAAAAAAAAACTCTCTCCTACATGAGTCGGGAGAGAAAATCGGCCTGCCCGTACAGCTGGACAGAGGACAGAACAAGCCAATGCTGACACAGGAACTAGAGTCTTCTATATACAGGTTGTCCACAGGGCCAGACGTCAACTTGACTGCACATCCATGAGCGCTGTACCATCCTCACATCTGCAAACAATGACTGACAGTAGCATTTCCTAAGGTGTGACATTTAACTCAAAAGGGCGATATTTTCCTTGCCTTTATACAGGTTTTACAAGACACACTGGGTGCACATACTCACAATAACATTATTTCCATGGAATTCATTATACTACGGGTACCCTCTAAAAATAAATTTTACATATTTACATGGTGTTGTCCACCCTGACTCCATTATTTACTAACTATACAATGTGTGCGCATTAATCCCCATTTCTGCAAGCAAACAATTAGCGTAGCTAGCGTAGGAGTCGGACAAGTCAGTAGGTATGTCAATGTCACAGAAATGTACTGCTGTCCGGGGTCTCAGGCAATAAGTATGGAGCCTTACAGGCCCTGTCATCTGTCGTAGGGATAGCGGGTGAAGAACTAGACGGGTTGTCACTAGTTTGAGTCTGCTTGTGGCTTTGCAATGCCCGCGATTCAGCTCTGCTTCAGCTTGCACATGATCAATATACTTCATGTGGTCAAGGTGAGCTTCTCTGATAGTTCGGTAGCTATCTCCCACCTCGAACTTATTGCCGCGGAGCTGTCGTAGGACACGGTAGGTCCGACAAACTTGGGGACAAGTTTATGCATACCAGGGGTCTGCGTCGGGTTGAGCAACATAACTTTGCAACCTGGTTCCACCTTACTTTCCTTAGCGTGGGCGTTGCGATCAGACGTGAACCTATCTGTGGCTTTATTAGGTTCTCACGTACTCGCTGGAAAACAAGCTGTGTGGTCCGCATCTTAACTATACCGGTGTTATCGGCGTCATAGATTGGGCTAGGCGGAGCAAACAGGGATTTCGTACGGTAAACGCTTATCATAGCCGTACAAGGCAAAATGGGGTGTCTCGCCAATCGAGCTGTTGAGGAAGGTTCAATGTACACTGAACATCTGGAATAGCGTCATCCCATGTAGTACAACTCGGATTAACGGTTACTCTGAGCACCTCCAGGACTTTGCGGTTTGTACGTTCCCGCAAGACCATTACTCGCCGGGTGACGTGGAGCTACTGGTGCTTGGTGAATGTCAAACCTGGAACAAAAGGTCCTTCATTGTGGCATTTATGAACTCCGACCCATTGTCTGACAGGAGAACACGTGGGCGGGTATGACGGAGAACGATACGCTCACGGAAAACATTTGCGACTGTCTCGGCTGTTTTTCAGGGATGGGTACTAACTCGCAGTACCGCGTCAAGTTATCTACCATTACAAGCAGGTGTTTATTACCCTTCTCCGAGGTCGAGAAATTCGTCAACAGGTCGACAGAAGTTCTCTCCCCGGGCTCCTTTGTAATGGGATACTTCAGAATGGGATTGGGACCCGTGACAGTACCCTTGTGTTGTAAGCAAACGACACACTGGTGTACATACTTGGCAATTTCCGCTGCCATCTTTGGCCAGAAATATTTCATTCCCAGCCTGTTTGATGCTGCGGTCCTTCCCGGGGTGCGCTGCGCCTGGGACATCGTGGATCAACTTGAGAGTCGTGGGTACCAGGGACTCCGGTATCACCAGTTGGTGTAGGTTCTGCCGGGGTCCACTAGTCAGGCTAAAGACACAGTACTCCTTGATTGACCACCAAGTCTGTCAGCGGAACGGGCGACTTGACTCGCGGGCCAACGTCCTCCTTGGTTAGGGAAACGAAGGACTGGTGACCACACCGGGTCCTGCCGTTGGGCCCCTCTGGGTCCTCCCCACGGAGAACGAGTTGTCTGCACTGACAAAGGCTATATGCCTCGACAAGGCGTCAGCCACGACATTTTTCTTACCCGGACATAGCAGATTTCGGGATTGTAGTCGTTAAAGATTGAAGAACCCGAGCATTTCCCAGAGAGATTCTTGTTTGCAAAAGGGATAATAACGGCAGATGATCCGTGTAAATCTTGATAGGATACTGGTAAATAATGTCTCTTGAAGTGGTTCAAAGCCCAGACGATGGCTAAGGCTTCTAGCTCTGTCACAGGTAATTGACAACAACTTTTAGCGGAACAAATTAATAATTAGGTGAGAGGCTATGTGCAGAAATAATGCACTAGGATTTAAAAATCCCCCCAAAAAAAAAAAAAAAAAATTAAGGTTTTCAAAGTGCAACAATGTTGCTGAAAAAATTTACTGAAAGTTTTGGGCTTCAGTGATACTGTATTGGGGCAGGGCAATTAAATAATGTCACAAATTTTAGGAAATGCCCCGACAAGTCACTGTTTACTTAACTTTGATTGTAGATGGGGGTTAGGCCCAAATAGGCAGAATGAAACTCCTGGTGTGTACTGGTGGCTGGATGCGGCGGTAAAACACACTATAAACCCGTAAAAGGGTTCTATGGGGTTTTCCAGTGGCGTAGGAAAGATTGTGCAAGGCTTGGGAAGAACGGGGAAAAAGGGCGTAGAACTTTGCGGAAATGAGGGTTTTTACTAAAACACAGAAACTCGCCAGCTGAAAAGCG
>WNWK01057377.1:0-10755 GCA_009830355.1 Cherax destructor
GACCATGTCCGAGCCCAGGGTGTGTACTGGTACACCATTAAAAGTGCCTATGGCTTGAGTTAGCTACACAAAAAGGGAATACAACATCACAAACTTAGCTGAACCCAGGCTCCGTCTCGCCACCCGCTATCCATGCCGCGCACATGTGTCCCAAGCGATGCCAACCTCCTCCCCACCAACATTTGGAAAATAAATCCCTAGCTGGATTTCTCTATTTCACCGCTTAAACTTACTTTACAGTATTCACCAAAAGCACAGCATATTTCTAAAATTATCATTTACATTTATCTAAAGGTTATACATTATTATTACTGTTTTTCCTAATTACCTGAAATTTATGGCACACTTCTCCAATATTACGTATATTTAAATGTCATGCAGAAACCTGCATAACAGTGGGTTATTTTTGTATTGTTCCAGTCACGGTATTGTGCCTTTTTTTATTTTCATCATAATCTTTTACTTTTTCATAATCTGGAGAAGCAATTGCCTAGAATGGATGCAAAAGCACTTTCAGAACATGGTTTTGTGAACAGTTGTGAATAGGTTCTTCTTTGTGTAAACTCCATATCCCAAACTTGTTTTAGTGTTATATTTACTCAGGTTTGGCAGAGAAAATTGTCAGGCATTCACTATCTGACCAAGCATCATTGTGTTTATTCTAGTATTGCTTTTCATCCCATAACTGTTACAAGATGGGAGTAAGGGGCTAGTAACCCTCTTCTGTATAAATTACTAAATGTAAAAGGAAGATTAAATTTAGTTTTCTTCCTTTTCCAACATACTAGCCATCTCCCACCCTTCCTCGGTGGGAGATGGCTAGTATGTTGGGAAAAAAATCCACATCACCATCATTGAAACTTGAGTTAGTTTTTTCACATAGCTCAGATACTACCCATAACTGTACCATCATTCTGCACACCCTAAAGATTCAGGTAGGTTTGCCAGGAAGGGTTCTGGCCTGGGTCTTCGCCATGCATTGACCTGGCATACTCTCCTTAGAGATGAACAACTGACAAGATGAGATGTCAAGGACTGGTTAAAGGAATCCTCGATATAAAGTTCTTCCACATTTCAAAACCTTTTAATCTGGTTTTGGGTTTTAGGACCAATATTAGGAACTCTTCTACTGGTGCCCTAAATTATGGAGGCGGTAGATGAGAACCAATATACTAGAACAGTGTACAAGGGAAACTTTCAACCTGCAACATTGTACTTTAATTGCTTGGTAAATACATGAGTGTCTGTAAGTAGAGGATCTCTTATATAGTCTCTGGGCAAATCCAAGAATCCTTGGTTAGAGGATTTTGCTTAAGCTTATCTCCCAGCTAGCTAGAAACCATTCAACTAATGCATATATATTAGAGATTCAGTCATCCTTTTGGAGGAACAGCTGGTCTAGAACTTTTGGCTTCTGAATGGCCAGTTTTGTATGTTACTCTTCCTTATTATACCATTAGGGATCATACCACAACTATGACTCAAACACAAGTCAGGATGGTCACCTATATTTTAGTGACTAGTCCGGGCCTGGTCAGTGGCTTGGAGGAATGTGAACCTTTCCATTACCTGGCTGATGGACACCGTAAGAGGCATGTAAGTTCCCGCATCCTCTAATAACATGCTTATTTTTCCAATAAATCTCTTGTCCATAATTACTATCGCATTTGCAAATGCGATAGTAATTATGGACAAGGTAGAGTTTAGTGGAGAAATGAACATGCTATTAAAAGTCCGGGAGCTTACGTGCCCTTAACCCTCATATGGTTGAGGGAAGTGATTATCAGTGTTTCCTAATACAAACACAAAACAAGTTCGGAATGGCTCTGAGTACAATCCATTCTGGCATCACAAATGATAATTATGCAGATTTAATGGTTACCTGTACCGCCTCAGTATTGCGGTCAATTTTTAGTTGCTTATTCGTGATTGAACATAATCTTTCAAAGATTTATGCAACCAAACTTAAACTATTATGTAGAAATTAGGACCAGTAAATTTACAGGATCATTAAGAAATTGATGTAAGGTGCCTAAAGAAAATTAACCAAACAAGAATGAGAATAAGCTACTTAGAAAGGGAATGTGATCAAGAGATTGGCACTGACTTCAGAGTGTAACATGTTGATGACCCAAAGAGGTTTCATCCCTGTCTACTGAGTTTCTTAATGTAATGCCTAGAAAAGTCAAAATGCACCTGATTTTTATAGTGTGCTAGTGTATAACACCCATACACATCCCTGGTTTTTGGACTTTTTTTCTAGGGGTAGGGATACCTTAGTTGGTGTAAGCAGTAGATACAAGAGTAGTATTTTGAATTATTTGATCTAGGTAGAGAGAAGACATGGATCGATGTGTGGTTTTGAAACTGGATTTAGGAAAATATTTGGTTAGAGTCGGGTTGTCGGGCCTCTATGAACATGAGGAGAGGACATCCCTGAGAGCTGTAACAGAACAGTGGATGGGATTACCATGCCCAGTGACTAGGAATTGAGTAAAGCATGAAGGCTACCCATCATTAAGCTAAAAACACTTGCCAATAGGAAGGCTGACTTCTCGGCAGAGAACTGATAGGATTTCAGGGATGTGGTAAAAGATGGGTTAAAGCTAATTTACGTCAACATTAGATCTAAAGACCAACCAAGAAGCCATTTCTGGAGTATAGGACCTCTAGGAAATACTGACCTAATGGAGTTCTTAATGACTGTGGTATGTCATGGAGATTATATGTGAAAGCTGTGTCATGGAAGACTAAAATTTCTGAAAATTGACACATTTTATGTTGGGAGGCAAAGAGCATAAATTTTGGGAGAGAAGAAAGTCTGTTTAGCATTTGAGTAGGCAGAGTTTATGAAATTGGAAGGATAACCAAGGTGAGAGAATGAATTGTGAAGGGTGGAAATTTAAGAGTCAAGAAACTGAGGAGTACAGATCAGAGGGTATGATAGATTAGGGATTTGCCGCTAAATTAATATATTGCTCTTTATTGATAAATGTTATTTTTTTTTAAGATGTGGGCTCTACTCATTTTTATAAATGGAATACTATTGAGTTGACTCATAATATTGCTTCTCATTGTTTTTAGATCTTTGCTGAACTGACTTCTGAACTGAAACCCTTGTTAGAAGGAGTTCTGGAAAACAGGAAGAACTGGCAAATGCTTGCAAATGAAACAGTGAACCAGGACAGATCGTCAAACAACAACAACAATAACAAAATAATAACAACAATAGCAGTGATGCCAATACAGCTGTTGAGAATGCTCATTCCGTTTAAACAACAGTGATGCTAGCACGTGTGTTAGGAGCACAGCTTCTTGCTAATCAATATCAATGAGAAGGAAATTCGTTTGAATACAAAACTCTGCAGTAATCCTTCCATGTGAAAGGTGAAGACATAAAAACAGTTAAGAGGGCAATTACAAGTTAATATTATCCAAGCTGTGAGAGAGAAACTGACTCAAAACAATTTGTAAGTTTCACATATTCTGTTTAAAAACTGAAAATGACTATTGGAATCCCACTTCAGTGTTCAAAACCTCATTTTAGGTACTAAAGCTGAATAAAATGTACCTGGTGATCATGTGATGTTATCATGACTATTCAGATGTGATTTGCTAGAAATACTTTATTAACTGGATGATTTCTGTGCAAGCAAGCAGTTGTGTTCATTATAACTATTCATTGAAATAGTTGATCTGCATTATATTGTCTTCAGGAAATGTGTTCTAGGTAATATGTGAAATACCGTAGTAATTTTTCTATTGTACGGTAATTGTATGCATCCTCTTACAAGTGCTGAAAGAAAAGAAACTTTAATACAGTAAAAGTCACTGCATAAAACTCCATACTTATAGTGTATGTTGTGTGCTGTTGCCCATAACAGTACTTAAGTGATAAAAATTATATAAGCAACACAACAGAGAACCTTGTATAAAAACATTGGTGCAAAGGAAAAAAATTTGAAGACTTAATACTGCCTTCCTCAGAGGTTAGAGAAGTTTAGAGGTAAATGAAAAAAATAGAGTGCAAAGTATGCTATGAAAAATGTGAATGTAAAATTCAAAGGCATTGCATTTCTGTATTAATGTTTTATCAGTCCTGAATATTTATTTGTAACATATTCCAATCTGTTCTCTGGATACATTTGAGTTGTACGTATTGTGGCAATATATGTTATCACAGTGATGTAATAGTAGTATAAACAAATCACATTATGTACATATACAGTACGTGTTGAATGGTCTGTGTTGAGGGCTACAGTGTATCTTAACTTTCTTACAGCAATTAACCCAAGAAATATATACTTGTATATTGACAAGTTTTTATCTTTTTTCAGACAAATTCATTCAGAAATTCATTCTCACCAATTTTGAGAAGAAATTGGAGGGAGAATTTCTGAAGTGAAATTTGAATTGTTTTCTTATTCTAAATTTTATGAATATGAGAAAATATAATTTATTTTTAACTGTATTTTCTCTTATACTGAACAAAACTTTACTAGAGAAAAATGTCCGAAATCTATTTTAGGATTTTTTCTTATTTGTAAGTTTCTGAATAAGAGAAAACCAAATTAATTTTTCAGAAAGAAAAATAACTAATTTCAAAAATTCTAAGTTGGATTTTTTAATTAAAATATATTTTCACATTTTGAAAAATTAGAACACAAGAGATATTGCTGTATTATAGGAAGTATTGCAGTAATACTTATTACCATAATACATACAAAATAAATGTTTTCTGACAAAGAAGGGCTATGTATACAGGGTTAGAAATTTAGTTTAATTTATGGACTTGTGATTTTAAAGTTTGCCAAGAGCCATATTAGATTTGTTTTTATATACAGTAGTGTGTCTTGGCAGACTATGCACAGTAATATGTGGTCTAGAGTTTGCACAAATATTACAACTAGCAGGATTCTGTTTCTCCAAAGTCTTCAGATATTGGCTGAGGGGAGGAACAAACCGTAATACCTTGCTACACTCTGTATGACCCTTACGGGTTCAGCGCATTTCTTAAATATATTAATATTACAGAACACGTGTATATGTGAGAAACACAAAGAGATAAAAATGAACTTTAAATTTGGTGATGTAGTTCCTCAAACAGTCCCAGTTTATTATTGAATTAGCATATATTTTTTATCGTACTTACTTTACATGGTACTTCTACATATTTATTTATTTTTGAATTAATTTCCATTGTGTGTTCTTAACTTTAGTAGAAAACAGTGAATCCTTCAAATGTTGGAATGCATGTTTTTTCTTACGATGTTTCTGAGCATGCAAGTTGCCTAAAAATGCTTCATATACTAAGAGAATGTCTAATATTCTAGGTACAAATATCAACCTTTTTTTAATTCAAGATGGCAGATAACTTATGTACAGGTTTTTAAAAATTATAGTACAGTATATTCATTATGAAAATCTTTAATCAAATTTTTAAATGTTATTGGATCCTTTATTCAATGGTAAACAAATTGAACATCTAAAAATCATAGGAAAAAAATCTTTAAAAAAAACAGCAGAAACAGATGGGATAACTGAAGATGTAGACACAGTGTGATGCCAGTATGTATAACTTTGTACCAGGTTTAGCACTCCCCGTGATAATATAACTTTGTACTGGAAGTACAGTGTTTAGAAGCGTGCAATGAAATTTTTGGGGTTAATACAGCCTCTCCTCACTTAATGATGGAGTTCCATTACTAAGACCACGTTAAACAAATTTGTCGCTATGTGAGGAGCATACTATAATGGTAGTGAGTTTGTGTCAACCATCTTTGATATTGTTTTAATGTCACCTTTGCACCATTTATAACATTTCTGGTATATTTTTAAATGTTTATACAGTAGTGTACTCGGTAAACGAGTACGTCCGTAAGTGAAGAGAGGCTGTACTGGTTTATAAATGCACATGTGCAATACATGGTTATCTTTGCTGAAGAAATAAGGTTTTGCCTGAGCATCAAGCAATATAATTCTGATCAGAGGAATGAGGTGAAAATTGTGAAGGAATCATATAGTAGTAGACATCACAACTGATGTGATATCTACTACTGTTTGATTCCTTCACAATTTTCACCTCATTCCTCTATATCAGAATGATACAGCTTGCTGATCAGGCAAAACCTTATTTCTAAAGTGAAGATAACCAAGGTAATGTTTGTCAGGATCTTAGTCATATGGTGACCCACAACTGGAGCTTTAGGTCATCTGACCCAGGCCTTCCACTATGATACCCAAGTATGCACATGTGTATTAAACTAGTATTAACCAAAAATAATAAATTTTGTAATTGTGCACAGGCAAAACATTGTTACTATAACAAAGTTACCCATGTAATTTATTAATCAACTTTATATTGGTGCACCGTTGACCTAACAACACTGGTTTCTAATAGTACTCGGCAAGAAATGAAGACAAAAGCTAGTTTTCTTGATTCTTCAATGTGTCAATGCTTTGTTTTCTAAGAATAATATTAAATACCCACATTTGCTTTTAGACATTAAAATTTGTGAATTATATAAATATTATTTATTATATAGATAAAAGTGAAATATAATTAATGATCACAATTTCATCTTTACAATTCATTGATATGCATTTTCATCTTAAAAATACTGTACATAAATATACTCTGAGATTATAGGTGCAGTACTTTCATCTTTATATATTATTTTCAAGGATTTCTTTTAGTATACAATTAATTTTTTTGTGGTAAAAATTGCCTCAGTGAAATTCATGCATCTTAGTTTTTTTTATAATGCACTCACTGTGTTAAGAAATTTATTAAAAGCAGAGCACCTCCCAGAAAGAGCGTACAATGTTGTTCATGTGATCCCGTAAACTTATTAAATGCAGAGCACCTCCCAGAAAGAGTGTACAATGTTGTTCATGTGATCCCGTTACCACATAATGGGGTGTGTTTGCTGGTACATCATTATTTATTTACATATTACATTAATGATGAATTGGAGTAGTTGGATACTAATGGAAAATATTATTTGATGAAGGATAAAAATGTAAGTATAGACAAATGTACACATTAAGTCTTGAGTCCTAAACTGGCACACGGAAGCTTCAGTGTTAAATGTTATTAATAATTAAAAATAAGTTGATTCTAAGGTATTTGGAGAAAGTCTAACATTGAGCTAACTATTAACATTTACAAGATTTTCTTTCTTTAGCGCAGTACTGTTCCTAAAGTATTACACAATATAATATGAAATTAAAATTATAATATTTTTTCCGTGGCAGTCATCTAATACTTGGGTAAATATAAGTTGACTAATTTGAAATTGTTATTAATCTTAATAAATTTATTAATTTGTACAAGTTTGATATAGAACTTTACTATAAATAAATTTGTTCGCATAAATGATTGTAACAAGCATTCACTAGATAAATTAAATTTTAAATATGGTTAGGTCAAGTTTAGTGATGTATATGGAAATTAAGTAGCATTGAAGATAAATTGAATTATGCAAATGCCAATTCAGTGCTAAAAATGCAGTAACTGAACAAAAATAAATTTTGCTAATAAGAATTTAATAATTTTGTTAGAAGAGTTGCTGGATGGCTAGATGCAAAAGTGGGTTGAAGTCACTGCGAGGGAGTGGAGCATCATGACTAAAAATGTGACTCGTATGACTGAGATGCTTGCGATGTCAACCACAAATATCACATGCAATTTGACCACCTGTGACTCCCAACAAGCTTATGTTTTCATAAATTAATATTTTGTCCTCAGAAAAGTTTGTTTGCTTTTTACAGTGTCCAAAAGGATAGACACAAAGAAATTAAACAGAATACAGTACAGTACTGTAGTTATATGTAGTGTATACAAATGTCTAGTTGAACGTTTTGCTTAATGTTAGTTGTAAACAATCACAAAATTATTTTTTTTGTAATATGTAGTTTTCAATTCAGTACTGTTGTATAGGATTTCAAGACCTCATCTCCCAAATAAACAAATGAACTACTGAATAATGCCTACCTTTTAAGTTATATTTCTTAGGTCATTAATACAAGGTTCTTATGCTCAGGGCTATTTAGATTTGAAACCTCTTGACAACAGTCATCCACTATGTTTATCCTGTTGATGTAAGGGTCTTTATCTTTTAGGATGTATTCAATGCTCAAGGGTTTAATCTAAGTGTATTGCATACTGTCACACAAAATTTCTGAAAAAATCCTTGATAAGTTTCATTAATATTTATAACATAATATATATTATACATGCACAGTTGAGAAAAAGATGGCATTTTTATGCATAATACATGCAACATTTTTAGGGAATTTTTGTATAATGTAATTATATATATATACAGTGGTCCCTCGGTTTTCGTGCATCTCCAAACTCGAACATTTATGTAAGTGTATTTTCGTAAGTGCTGTTGCAAGTGTATTTTTGGGGGTCTGAAATAGACTAACCTATGTGACATTATTTCTTAAGGAAGTAAATTCGTTCGGTAATGGCACTTGAGCAGCATTCTGGAACGAATTTTCGGCGAAAACCGAGGGACCACTGTATATATATATAAATATAATATATTATATATATACAGTGGACCCCCGAGTTACGAACACCCCGGAAATCGTACAATTATGTAAGAATAATATTGTAAGTGCTTTTGTAAGTGTATTTTTGGGGGGTCTGAAATGAGCTAACCTACTTGACATTATTTCTTAAGGGAGTAAATTCGTTCGGTAATGGCACTTGAGCAGGCTTCTGGAATGAATTTTGCTTGTTAGGCGGGGGTCTACTCTATATATATAGATATATATATATAGATATATATATATATATATATAGATATATATATAGATATATATATATATAGATATATATATATATAGATATAGATATATATGTATATATATATATATATATATATATATATATATATATATATATATATATACAGTGGTCCCTCGGTTTTTGCCGAAAATTCGTTCCAGAATGCTGCTCAAGTGCCATTACCGAATGAATTTACTTCCTTAAGAAATAATGTCACGTAGGTTAGTCTATTTCAGACCCCCAAAAATACACTTGCAACAGCACTTACGAAAATACACTTACATAAATGTTCGAGTTTGGAGATGCACGAAAACCGAGGGACCACTGTATATATATATATATTTAGCGTGCGAGATTATTAATGTGTATTAAACCTAGTCATTATTATTTAATTTTTTGGTATTCATATGTGAATGAGGTGAGCACAGTCACATTCTTATCCAGGTACAAAACATTATTTACAAGTCATGTCATTTAGCACTCACTGTGAAGAAGGGTATGGAAAATTAAAATAATTTAAATATTTTACTAATAAACTAATGTGTTTAAAATTACCATACTCATTTTTCTTGTGAATACATAAATTCTACATGCCTTTATTTTTCATGCAGTGAGAGAATGATTTCAGTTGTACAACCTCTTTTGGAGAACACAGCATATCTATTTCTGTTGTAATCATGTATGTACATAATAAGTTCGAGAATGGAATACTGTAATTTTACACAATTTTGGGATAAAGTTACAGTAATAAGTGGTGTTCATAACTTCTATTTTATATATATAATATATATATATATATATATATATATATATATATATATATATATATATATATATATATATAGATGCACTTAACCTTCATGGTGCATAAGTATGATAAAGCACCTAAATTACTGGGAACGGTTGAAGTTCCTTGACTTGTAATCCCTGGAATGCAGGTGGGAAAGATACATGATAATATATATACACTTGGAAAAATCCTAAGGAAATTAGCACCAAATTTGTACACAAAAATCACTCTCTATGAAAGCAAAAGACTGCAGGAAATGCAACATTCCCCCAATGAAAAGAAGTGGCGCAACAGGTACGATAAGAGAACAGAATAAGTGTCAGAGGCCCAAGAGTGCTCATCTGCCTCCCAGCATACATATGGGGGATTACCAATAGACCCCTGGCTGTCTTCTAGAAGGAACTGGACAGGCTCCTAAAGTCAGTACCTGTCCAGCCAGGCTGTGGTTCAGACATTGGTTTGCATGAGGCCAGCAGTAACAGCCTGGCTGATCAGATTTTGATCCACCGCAAGGCCTGGTCGCAGACTGGGCCATGGGAGTGTTGATTATATATATATATATATATATATATATATATATATATATATATATATATATATATATATATATATATGCATGCATGCATGCACGCACAGTGGAATCCCGGATTTGTCGGCCTAAATCCGAAAAGGACGAAAACCAAAGTAATATTTACCATAAGAATTAATGTAAATACAATTAATCCGTTCCAGACACCCAAAAATGTTAACGAAAAATACATTTTTTAAGGATTAGCTATACAGTGGTCCCTCGATTTTCGGTTGGTTTCACTATCAGTGATTTTGAGTTTTCATGGCTTTTTTCGGTCAGATTTTCCCTCGCCAACCGGTCATTCCCTCGACTATCGGTCCAGGTACCAGACCTGTCCGCCTGCCCGTGCTTGCACGCCTCGCCACGCAGGCGTCACGAGCCAGTCTAGCATTATTTACCATTGAGAAAACATTACCCAGCATGCTCATTCAAACATTTCACAATAAATTTATTGTGTTTATTGCTGGTTTAGTGATTGTCACTCCTCTTTAAGGGGGGCTCCTTGACATGGTAAAGAGGCTATCGGTCTGAGGAATTGGACCTTTGGTCTTCTTCCTCAGACCGAACCTAATTTCCCCCAATCCCCTCCCTTTT